>MU105810.1:0-287850 GCA_012274485.2 Sinapis alba | reverse complement strand
CATACCCGCAAGACCCACAGTAATGCCTCTCAGAGGAGTTACGTGCAACGTTTTGGACATTGATACCGAGATTTTCGCAGCCTTTCCTCAGAACCTGGTTCTGAAAACCCTCCCTTTCACATGTCTCCGTGACACCCATCCTCTTCCACACTAAGTCCATAGCCGAAACATATTCTTTGGTGCCGAACAGAGGTATCTTATGATCTTCTGACCATTCTTGAAGAACTGACTTGGGCGTTTTGATACATGCAGACCAGTTCACAGCAGATCCACCGCCTACGGTTGCACCAGCCAAGATCATGAGGTCCCCATCGATGCTTGGGAGAATGCCACCGTTCTCATATAGCTTGTCCATGCCATGTCCTTCGAAAGGAGGGTAATCTGACTCTGTATAGTAGCTTCCTTTCTCCATGACAACCACTTTCAGACCAGCTTTTGCTAGCACAGAAGCTGCTACGCCTCCTCCTGAACCAGACCCGACCACCACAGCGTCGCATTTGATCCTGATCGCGTCCTGGTCCTTGTCGTAGTCTGCTTTTAGGCCCTTTTGAGTAAGTGATTCGAGTAGAGTTTGCTCTGTTTCTTTCATGGTTTCCACCATCCCTTTCTCAAGAGGTCTTTCTTTTTGAGGTTCAGAAGGTTTTTTCTCATCGAGGTTTACGTGATACCCTATGGCTTCCCATGCAGGGTTCTCGCCATTTGGACTAACCTACACAAAAGCAACGATAAATTCAGTTAATCTTGAAGATTTATATACAAAAAACTCCTTTATAGCAATACAGTAAAAATCATATGAAAATATAAAGATTTTTAATACAGTTTTCCTGAATTTTAGGTTATTTTTTGTTTTATGTATAGTAACCAAATTAGTGAAGATAATCTTAGTATATATCAGTTTGGTGAGAATTAGTTTCAGGCTTTTTGGATTATGTGTATATAAACAAAGTGTAAAAAGTAAAAGATTAGCTCCTACTAATCCGTTTGGTTAGGTTTAGGTAAAGTGTTTTCAGATTTTTGGAACTTCTTGTTTATCGTGATGGACTTCAGATTGTTTAATCCAAATTGAACACAAGTGACCAGGTCCGTTCTGAGTTTTAAGGACCATAACCATTTTAAGGTAAATTTAAATAAAAATATCCACTTTGGAATGTGGAATCATAAGACCAATCATAAGACCTATGTATAATAGTTTTTAAACTTTTTTTCAATATCGCTTAAACCATGATTAACTATGGGTTCTTAAGTGGGGTTCTTAGCGTAATTTAAGAACCGGTTCTTAACTTTAAGAAAGAAAAAGTTAAGAACTGATTCTTAAATAAGAGATTTAAGAATTGGTTCTTAACTTCTTCTTTGTTAAAATTAAGAATCGGTTCTTAAATTACGCTAAGAATCTCACTTAAGAACCCGGGGTTAATCATGCTCCCAACACACAAGTATCAAATAAATACACGTACGTAATCTTTGCTGTGACTCAGACAAATGATGTAGTGAAAAAGAAAAAGAGAGGATGTGAGGAGATATATATACCCGAGAGAAGAAACAAAAGAGGAAGGCGACTTTGATGTAAACAAAGGCAGCTCTAATAGGAGTGAAGAACCAGTTTCTGAATTGTTTCTGAAGTACTCTTTCCCTCTTCTCCACTGAGAGCTCGCTGAATTTCTCGACAAAAGGCCAGCTCGAGACCAAACACTCTGTTCCACAAATGAGTAACGTTCCAAGCCGAGTAGCAAGCAGGAACAAGACTAGTCTTGTTGCAAGATAAGCTTCCATCGTCCCTCGTTTAATGATCAAGTCAATGGTCTGCATCCAACAACAACAAAACAATCTTTGACTTTTACATAAAAAAATATTAAATGCCACCAAACGAAAATTGAAGATGAGTCTTCCGCGTTTACTGTTTGTGTCTAAATCTTGCAAGAACATCTTCTAAAAACTGAAAAGTATATTTTTATATTTCAATAACATTACATATATTCTCAAACTGCGTTTGAATCAACCTTTGTTTTAATATTAAAAAGTCAAAAAAATTGACCATTTGAAAGTTTGAGCTAATGATCAAGAAACAGAGAAAGTGTGTGTACCTGGCGAGCGACGGGAGTCTGAGACCCAGAAGATGAGTAAAATGACCGGAGAGCCTCTTTGTTCGGGTGGTGATCATCTTCGCCGAGAAGTTCTTCAGGATGCGGCACCGGAGGCAAGACGGCTTCGCAGAAGCTAGCTAGAGACTCCATCTCTGCCGCCGTGACTTCCCGGTGGCCAAAACTTCTGGTGTCTGTGTGGTTACCCATCACCTTCTTATTCGCTTAAATTGTGTAAAATCTGTGACCGAGAATATAGTTGAGACAAATAATCACCCATCACCACACATATATATATAGATTGTAGATACAGCTGTCTGCATATATTAAAAGGTAAGAAACAAATAATGCAAAATTGCAAGATAACCCCCGGATTTTTCTAATAATGCAAATAATGAGAAATTGAGAATAGAACTATTTTTCAGGATTATTATTTTTATTTGTCGTTTTATGTATTTTTTTTTGTAGCATGACAATTTGTCGTGTTGCTAATTTCGATCATTCACGTTTTACAAAACTGGATCACATTTTAATTTTGGAATATGATGCATATCTACCAATGTACTTATTCATAGTGGTGTCGATCGGGTTATTCCGGCCTGATTCGATCCAACACAACAACCATAAACTCCATTAATATTTAATTCTAATTTAGTTTGGTTCGTAAAATTTTTTGACTTACATTTCAAAACCTGATCCCATTTCGAAAGGGATCAAGGGCTTTTCGGACTATTAGAATATATTCCTTTAACTTATATTACTATTATTTATTGATAAAATTATCGTTTAAATTTTAAACGGTATAGACAAAATAATATAACAATATTTGAAGCATTATAAATACATTATTATAGTTTTGTTACAAAAAAAATTGGTCATCCAAATATATTGATTTGAGTTAACACTGAACTTAACCAAAATTTACTAACTACAATATATATATATATATATATATATATATATATATATAAGTTCTGTGCATATATTTTGAACATATAAACTTTAATTCTTTTATGAACATTTTTTTACTTCAAACATTATACATTCTTATAAGAAATGTATAAGAAATATTTATATAGTGTTTTTATAGCTTATATTTTGTATAATATTTTATTTGGTAAATTAGGTGTATTTTTAATTTTATATCTTTATAATTATTGTATAGTTTTAAAATAGTGTTATGTTTTTGTAATGTATAGTATTATATTTTCGTATAGTGTTATATATGTTTCTTAATTATTTCCATATCGTGTTTTGTTTGGTAAATTTGATATATTTTAAAATATTTTATAGGTTATATTTAGCAACTAATACTTGTAGGCCTTTGAAATACTAGATTTAATTACAAAAAAATATTACGTATTAAAATAGAAATCATAGCTTATAATATAAATAATTAAATTATTTGAATTATTCTAAAACAAATAAATCAAGTGGATATTATCATTTTTCTCTAAAATTTCATCTGATAAATATATTTATAATATAAATGTATATTTCATTTTTCATTAAAATAAAATTTTAAAATACTTAACTAGAATTTGACAAGTTCATCTGCACGGATATTTGTTTTAATATAACAGACATATAAAAAATTTACAACACAAGAACGTAATTTTTACACAATGATGCTTTTATATAAATGTTTAGTCTATTTATAATATATAAATTTTTGATAGATTCAAAGTTTTTAATTGTATATAATATATTGATTGCTTATGTTGTGATTAGATTAAACCAATAAAAATTATATTTTAACACCTAAATGATATAACACATTCGTAAATTAATAATTTTAACCAATATTTTATAATGTATTTATTTATCAATTAAATATAAATTAATATGTTTATGTATATTAATAAATTTATCTTTTAAAATAAAATATTTTGATGTTAAACAAAATGTACTTCTGCTTTATAAGATTGTTAGATATGTCTCTAAATTTTTTTATATGTCAAATAAATTTTACTTTTATGTTTAATTTTTGAAGAAAATATTAAATTGAAATTGATTTGTTGTATACTTGTATTCTTATAATATATATATATATATATGTGTGTGTGTGTGTGTGTGTGTGTGTGTGTGTGTGTGTGTGTGAGAGAGAGAATTATAACCATCAAATTATTAAATATATATTAAAAAAAAAATTATGTTTTAATAGAATATTTATATTTTATATTTTGTATGTGAAATGAAATAATAATATATATGAATATGTAAAATTTAAAATCTGTATATAATACTTTAAATAAATATGTTTAATTTTAGTGTAAAAAATATTTAGAAAATAATCCGATTAGATAATAATAGTAAGTTTGGTTAAACAATAATCTAGCAAAAAATTATTTATAGTTAGTTAATCAATTAATATTTATTAATTCAGTTGTGTAAGTTGTAGTTATTACGATGGAAGAAAAGTTATTTTTTAAGAGATATGTCAGTTATAACCAAATATATTTATTTAAAATATAAATGTGTATTTCAATTTTCCTAAAGCAAAAATTTCAAATATTTAATAATTTGTGTTTATTTGAAATATAAATATATATTTCATTTTTCACAAAAATAAACCTTTTAAAATTCTAATTAGTTTTGTACTTATAATTAAACTTATTTTTTATTAAATATGTGATATCAATTTAATATAAGATTTTCGATTAAATCTTTGATTTCTAACCGAAAAAATTTGTCAGTTTAGAATTTTATACCACATAATTGAAAATATGCTGTCATATGAACAATTGGTCTACAAATGCTATTTGAGAGTGCACTTAGTTTGTGTTATTAAATATAGCGGTTGGTTTTATTTTATATTTCAATGATACGAGTATATAACTAATTTGTTAACAGAAATGTAATCATGTTTTTTCTATATAGACCAAGTTCATATGTTATTCATTAATATTTTTTTTTTACCATTTCTACTTTGTGAAATTTTAAAAGTGCAATAGGTATTGTACCAATTTATGTCATTAACATAAATAACATATGAATAACTGAAAAAAGAAATTCTTGTGAATATGTTTATTTCTTTTATTATCAAATGCAGTGGCAGATTTAAGTGTTGATTATATAACATGATAGTTTTGGGGTAGTACATCCAATAAATAAAAATCTAGATCACTAATATACAACATAAGAAACTTCAATTAAATATAGATAGTGAAAATAAATGCAGGTTTAAAAATATAAAAACAAACATGATGCACATCAATTTATCGTTTAATAATTTAAAAAGCAGACATTTTTGAATTAGACTTTATATAGGTTATTGAGTTAAAGATTCAAATCATACAAATAATTTGATTAACATATATGTATGGCAAAAACCTAAAATATAAGTATACCCTTAATGAAATATCCAAGTTAGTCCTTTCTATAAATATCATAGAAGGTTAAAATTTTAATTTGTGTTCATGTTTTAATAAAAAAAGACGATTTAAAATAATAAATTAAATGAGAACTATAATTTTTTGTGTTTGAAAATATTATATTAAACAATTAGTAATATGGTAAACATTATAAGTATATACCATTAATCATTTAAAACAAATATTTATATGTATAAAAATGAAAATAGTCAATTGGGGGATCGAACTAGTAATTAATATAATGCTATATATGACATATTTGCCATTTTAAAACATAAATATTCATAAAAATCGGTTTCAACTTTTCAGATTCAAATATAAAATAAGTTTAAACTTTTCTTATTTAACAAGAGTATTTTTCCTATGCTTTAAAATTATATTATAAACAAATCAATTTAACAAGATTTAAATAATCAAATGAAAATTAAAACTAATTATATAAAAAGAAAAAAAACTTGTGTTGAGTGAAGTGAAATGTTCCATACTTTTTATTTTGAGAAAACATATTTTGTGATATGACTCTTGTAATAATCAAATAGTAAAATACATTTGTATCTTTCATATTTGGTTTGTTATAGTTTAGATTAGAAATATAAAATATAGCAGTATCCAAAATAATTCTAAATACAAAATGATACATTTTAAATTAGTTGATAAAATTTTAGTTTTTGGCCCGGTCTTATCTCAAACGGATTTACGCACATCTAAAATCTAAATTAGTTTAACCGAAAAGCTTATTTTAGACTTACAAAACTAAGTTCAATTCCGATAATTTATAAAATTGCACGAGTTTGGACTCCAGAATTTGGCTCTAATTAATATGTCTACTTATTTATACTAGAAAGCAACCCCGTGCAAGCGCTTAGTTTGTTTATCATTTTTTCTATATTTTTTGTACATTTATTTTTATATATTTTTCATATATATTGTATTTAGATTACAACTTTAATAGTTATAATAATTAAGCTAGTTTAAGATAGTAATTATTGGATAATAAGTCACTTATATCTTATTTATAAAAATATCATATGAATATTTTTATCAAAAATAATTATTTTTATAAATTGTATTTTTATGGAACATAACTTTCTTTAATTAAATAAATTCACGGTATTTTTAGAAAATTTAAGAACTTATATTATTGTTTATCATTTTTACTTCTTAACTTAAATACACTATCTTCGAATCATATACATATATATATATATGGTTTAAAACTTAAGATATTATCTTTTACCCTAATATATTTATTTTAAGGAAATGGTGTTTTTGAGTAACTTTAAGAAAATAGTCATATTCTGAATTATGATGTACAATTGCATTTCTATTTAGAATGCACTATGGACCATATATTACACTATATTTATGTTATATTTTGTAGTTCATGATTCTGTTGTGTTTTATTATTTATAGTTATATGTATTATAAATACAAATGTATAATTTGTTGTAAATTTATATAGTATATTAATGTGAGTCTTTAATTAGGATAAAAAATATGAATTTTTTGAAATTGGTGAATATTGGAAATTAATTAGTAATTATATAAATTAAATTATTATATAAATAACGCTTTAAATGATAATTTTTAATTACTATCACATTTCTTAGTTTTGTTTTGTTATATGTGGTAAATTAGATTTTATGTTAAATTTAATAGTATTATTCTAGTTTATTGTAATATCTTATAATAAAGCTATTATATTATATACTGAATACATTAATATTTAATTTGAAAATATGTTTTATGTGAAAATTACATTTATATAAGTTAATTAGGTATATATATGAATTTTTGGAATTGGTTTACACTGTAAAAGTAATTGAAAATTACATAAATATAGAAATTATTATATTAATAACACGTTTAAAAATAATCATTCTTCACTTCAACCACATTATTCATAGTTTTGTGTTTGTTGTATATGGTAAAATAGATTTTAGGTTAAATTTAATAACATTATTCTAGTTTATTGTAATATCTTATATAAATCAATTCTATAATATATTGGATATTTTAATATCTTAATATTTGATGTAAAAATATTTTTTAAGTTATAACAATACATTTTTATATGTTTATTTTTACTATAGTAACTAAATATACATTAAATCCAATAAATTATATAATAAATATTTTAAATACAGTCGTTTAATCTACTATTTTTTGGAAACTGAAGATGATATCATCATGAATAAATCATGTTATCTTATTGTGATTAATATTGTTATTTATCTATTATAGTTACAATTTACATCATATTTTTTTCTTCTTTTTAGTATTGTTTTAATTAATTTATGTTTTTTTAATGTCAAAAATCATTCTATTACTCAATCTTGAGGTGATCTAGGTAACCATACCAGAATAAAACAATCAACAAAATAAAGACTTCTATTAAAAGAGTGAGTGATTCTAGCTAAGAAATATACAGTTCTATTTTATTTCTGAGGCTTGAAATTTTGAAATATTCTCTTTGGTTCTTGTATCTCCTCCAACTTTATCAAGGAATTCGGTTATGCATGCATGATGTTCCCTTAACATTGCTATCAAGTCTTTAAAGTTCGTCCCAAAATTCTGACATGTCGAATGATACAACATGCTTCTCATTGCCTAATGTAGCTTCCAACTTTGTATGCAAGGTGGATTATTTCCGTCTTTGATTTCTTATATTCATAAGTTTTGTTCGTTCAGTGTTATCTATCTAGCCGCATCCAACCACTGAAGACCAATGTAGAGGTCCAAGAACCATCTATCAAACATATATTTTCTAAGTGTATGGCGTGAGATGTTGCTATTGGTGCTTGGACTAAATCAGTAGTTGGTTCATTTTTCGTGAACCATACTTAAAATTCTCCTTCTGCATATCTTATCAGCTTCAACGGGTCTTTATTAATTTTTATAAATAGTTTATCATTCTTTGTTTTCCAAAGCTACCAAAATATCTATTGATAAGGGTCTACATGACACTGTTCTTCCGCCAAAAAGGATAATTTATGTTAGTAAATATATATTGGGCACGGGGAATATTTTTGGAAGAGATGGTATAGTTGTTAGATTCCATACTTGAAGTACTGGAAAACATTTAAAGATAGCATGATTTATAGATTCATCAGGTTCTCTACATTTCGTAAAAATGTTATCACATCGCATATGACAATGAGTCAAATTTCTTGTGACGTTATATGTTCTGAGATCAATTTTCATATAAGATGAATTTTTGGATGAGCATTTAACTTCCAAAACAAAACAAAAAAATTGAAGTTTCATGATGTTTGGTTCTGTGTAAACAACTTTTTCTTCATGTTTAACTATGTGTTTGGTCATCCAGTATCATGACTTAAACTTAACCACATACATACAAAATTAATCACATACATACCAAATTATTATTTTTTATTTTTTTTACTTAAAAAGATGGGGTGTATATTTATGTGTTAAATGGTTACTTTAATAGACTTAATGTTTTGTTTAAGAAATTGTTTATATGGACAATTTTAGAAGAGATAAAACTCTCTTATATATATATGATTCTAGTTGTATACCAAATTATATAGGTATTATATAGTTTTAGTTATCTTTCTTAATGTTTCAGGGGCAATTAAAAAACAAACTTGAAACATATTTAAAACTAAAGAATGAATAATTTTTTAATAAAATTTAGGAGTTGTAAGCTTTAAAATGTAGTTTCTAACGTCTAAAATTCAGTTTTTATTATGATTAATTTGAATTTTAAATTCATAATTGAACATTTACGATGTATTCCCTCCATTTCAAAAAGATACATATTTTAGATTTTTCACATATATTGAAAAAATATATTAAAATTTGATAATACATGCATTATTTTTTTGTGAATATCAATTTCCATAGCTTTTAGCCAATAAAAATCTAATAAACACCATTAACTTTTTTGAAATTTATAACTTTTCAATAAATAATACATTAGAAAAGTAAAAAATATATTTTTTGAAATAATTTTTTTAAAAAAAAAATATTGATCTTTTTGAAACAGAAGGAGTAAGATATATGGTTTCATAGTAACTTTGGTGTAAAACATGCATTGGCCTATTTGTTTAAGATTTTCCGGTGTTCTTATTTACAAAAGTAAATTTTAATATTTGAGAAAAGGAACTACATTTTGTTATCTAAAGTTTAAGATGATGGAGATATTTTAAATTGTCCCTACAATTGGTGGTGAAACACTTAAAACTACAAAATACATGTGAAAACAACGGGCAACTGAAGAAAAAGGTTAATAAATGATTAATAATAAATGATCAAAAAGGTTGATAAACGCACGTTAGAAGAAGAAAACAAGAAGAAAAGAAAATGGTTAGCAATGTTATCTCGGAGCCACGAAGATAGTTCACGTGAGACGCTCTCTAAACCACAATTTCAGACTTTGTGGCCAAAATTCGTGACTCGTGAGTTAATGCGACAACCCATAACTTATGCATTCAATTTTTCTCTATAGGCTAATGTTTTATATAATATATACGTGTATATGTTCTTTTTTGAAACTATGTATACGTGTATATGTTTTTTTTTTTTTGTAAAACATACGTGTATATGTTTCCAACACAGATATGATTTCTCGATATTCCTACGATTCTGCGTTTTTATACGACAAAAAAAAAAAATACGATACTCATATTTGCTTGGAGATCTTTTAATTAATGTTTACCACAATACTTATGGTAAAAGTTGTGCCATTAGTAACATATTTTTCTCAGAAGCTTAAATGTATCTATTTGCAGAAAAAGAAAAAGCATATGCAAAAAAAAAACAAGAAATACTAGTGAGTCAAAGTTTTCATACTAAGTAAATAAATAATTGTAATACAATTGTTCGCAAATATGTGCGATAGATCATTCTTACAAAATTATGTCACTATAGTTTCATTAATTTGATGCATATATAGTTATAAGACCTTATTTCCAATTTTCTTCTACGACTAGATTTGAGCACCGACAAACATGGAGGTGTGTGGGGGCCGGGGGGGGACATAAATCACTGAATTTCATTGGACAAGGCTTTGATTAGATCATAACTACTAATTAAGTGTACGATATATTATTAGATCAATCACTAGCAGTATTAGCAACAACAAAAGAAGCAAACATACCCAAGAAACAAGCTTTCATGAGTTACTAATAGCATGATTAACCGGAGGTTCTTGGGATTGGATTCTTAGCGTAAAGACATTTAAGAACCGGTTTTTAATTTTTTATTTGTTAAAGTTAAGAACCGATTCTTAAATTACGCTAAGAACTTCACCCTAAGAACCCCGATTAATCATGGTCTTATACACATCAAACATCGATTAGGCACTAGTGCGATGTATTATTCAAATGGGGAATTTATATCCATCTTGCCATCATCTTCGGAGAAGTGGATGGGACATCCTTTGCAATCTTGTAGTAAGTTGGATCAACATAATGTGGGAATCAGTAAGACCAATCCGTTTTCTCCACGTCAGAGTTTGCATTTCTTGTAGTCAATTGTGGTCATGCAACCCCCAACAAACAAGTCATCAAATGCCATCGAAGCAACCAATTCCGAGAGAAAACTCTATATTTGTAATTAGTTTCCTGTTACCTGAGTATGATTCTTTACTAATAATTAATAGTCAAAAGGGTTTGGTTAGAATATTTCCTTATACCCTAGTTTGTGGGTATCTGCTTGCTTAGTGATAAAGGAATGATACCGTATTTAAAACGTAATGGTTAGAACCTAGACCTGTATAAATTAATCAACATGAGTGCTTATAAGTCAAATATATGGTTGGAGACAATTAAAGATGTCACAAGTTGCAATTAAATAAGTTGATTAAGTTATAAAGTAGGGCAATTCTCTTAAATAGCCTTTTTTAAGTTTTTGTCACAAAAATAGCTCTAGAAAAATAAAATGACCAAAACAGACTTTTTTTTTTTTTGAAATTTTGATTTTTTTTTTAATTTTTTTTTTGAAATTTGAAACCCAACCCCCAAACTCACCCCTTAACTCTAAACCCTAAAGTGCAAATTAGTTAACCCTAAGGGTATAAATGCATATAAATGATTTTTTTAGCTTCTAAAAAAAACATTTTGGTCATTTTCTTCCTTAAAAACTATTTTTGTGACAAACAAACTAAAATGGACTATCCAAGGGAATTTCTCTATAAAGTAAGATAACGATTTTTTTTTATTTTTCACGACAAGCCAGTTTAAAGACGTTCCCGCTCCGATTATCTTTTGATCAACAGGTCGATGTTGATACAACTCTGATCATATAAACACCATCATTATTTCTGATCTTTTAACTGGAGTTTTTAACTTCATATGTTTTAACTAAAAAAAATTAAAAATTATCTCTTAAATAAAAAATATAAGAACTAAACCATGAATTAAAAACTCTGATTTAAAACCGAGGATAATGATATCCTAATAATTTTATAGTGAAGTTAATACAGTAGATCAAATGGTATAGGTGAGAGTTTAGACTTGAGACGATGTTGAGACAACTCAGATCAATAATATGATTCTGAACCACGTATTCTGAACTCTGACACGCGTTCGACTTTCATGCAAGCACTTGTCAATACATTTATATAGTTTTGAACCACGTATTTTGATTTACTTTTTTGCTCAATTAATGAAACTTGACCCGGAATACGAAACCTTATGATTGTATGTAAACATGTGACGACTCGATTGGACAGGCATGTGGTAACAGTTAGCAAGTATAGTCCATGACTCAAACTTGTTCATTTCTTATCAACCAAGCTATCAGGATAATTCATTTCAATATACCTGTACCAGTCCTAACCATTAACTAAAAATAAAGTTAAAATAAGGATGGGTTAAAACATGGCTGAGTTTATCAAAATAAGGTTAAAACATGATATTAAAAAAATTCAAAATTTACAAATTTTTATTTATAATTATATAATGTATCATAAAATTGTAAAGGATTGAAACTAGCTAAAAATTTTCAATTTTTTGTGTTAAGAGGGGTACCCGATGAATTTTTTTTCTAAATCAAAATTGATAATTATTGTGTTTGTACATGTTACTTAATGCAGTGTGTTGTTTTATGTTTCTCTTCAAAAACTTGTGACTTGAACTTGAAAAGTGGTGGTAAACTAGTAAGTAGTCGTTAGATCAGCAAGACCAGGGTTTAACAAAATATCATGTTTACAAAGAAAACCAAAGTAAATTCAAACGTTGTATGAATATAAAACCACACAATAAAAATAGAAAAATATCACTAGCATTAAAAAGAAGTGGCTGAGACCAAGAAATAGAGTACAAATAAAGGAAGAATAGTAAAAAGTAAACAAAGAGTCTGCATAGTCTGCATACTATATGCCAGCAAGAGATATAATCACAAAACCACAGCTTTACCTCTTTAAAACGGTTTACCACTCCCACATATCCAAGTAGTAGAGGAACAACTTTACCACTGTTTATGTGTTATGTACTAACCCAAGTACATGACAACCACCTTCTGAGATTCTCCGAGAGATCAGACCCATCAGCCCAACACTTCCTCCACCAAAAACCAAATCTATCTTTCTTTTCACTAAACATAAATAGTAAAGATGAACAGACTGCATTTAGACATTCTGAAGTAAAATTTGATTCTTATTCCAAACAACAAAACTTTATTCGACCAGTAACAAAAGTTTAAACACCAAATCTAAACATTCATAACAAACTATAGAGGCACAAACTCTACACTTACCGATAGCCACAAACTCTAAAAAAGGAAGAACAAAAACAAAGTTGAGAAAAACAAGGAGACAAAGATCGATTTCAACAAACTCACAAAATTCTAAAGATCGATTTTAAAAAACCCACAAACCCACAAACCCTGGATGATTTCAACAAATCCTAGAAATCGATTTCAACAAACCCAGAAAGTGCTTGAATCATCTTAGAACAAACCGAGATATTGGATGATCAAGCTCAGGATCAAGTTCCCAACTCGTTTCTCGCAAATCGCGTTTCTGATTTCTGAATTGATGGTGAGAAGAAAGGTAAAATAATCTCGGTTAGAGTTAGCTCGAGTTTCATTGAAGCCGGTCCTATTTTAACTCAAACAAAAAACAACGGGTTTAGGGTTAAAAAAATAAATACGGGCTAGACTAATCCTATTGACAAAAGTCCATATTAACAACCTTACTCTTGATCTATCTGTCAAGAAAGAATGTTATCGCATGACATGGTTAACAAGTTCATCACATAAACATTGACAATGATCATCGACTCTTGTTGATACAACTACAATCGGCTCTCAGTTCCACTCTTACTGGGTATTTATCGGAAGAATAAGAAAACCAAGAAAAATAGAGAGAAGAAGAAAAAGATGGAGGACTTGTTATAGCAGCTCAACAAGATGAGCGTGGGCCTCGATAAATTATGGCCTTCTTGAGGCTCATTCTGAGCCCATCTTCTTAGGAAGCCTCTGAACCGAAGCTTTCACTGAGATTGAGCTAAACCGAAATCCAAAACAAAAAGAAGAGACTCACAAATTTATGTCATTTACTAACATTGACCTTAATGGCATCTCTGAGTAGAGAATTTAATAAGAAAAATCCAAATGCGAGTCTGCTAAACAAAACGACGACGTTTCAAAAATTGTAATGTGAAAGTGCGTCTGCTACACACGTATATAGAAAACGTGACAGCTTGCGGGCTCTACTCGTGGTTGCGCTCAAATCACATAAACGTACGAACCAAAGGGAGATTATTCTTCTATTAGATGCTTCTTCTCTCCCCTCTTCCTCTACAAACATCTCTAAACTTTTCTTCCTTCCCTTCAATGGCGGCTTCTTCTTCTACCTTCTCCTCACCGGCTCTTCTCTCCAACAACCGCACTCCACCGCCACGCTCGATTTCTTCCTCCCCTGTGCTCATCGCCACTCCCAGATCGTCTCGTTTAAGCTTCACCATACCTGAGAGGAGAAGCCTCGTCGTGAAATCAACAGTCGGCGAGGTCTCCTTCCGCGAACCAGCAACATCCGGATCGGGAGGTGACGAGGGAATCGAATCTCTGAAACTCAAATTACTGGTAAGTCCGATTCAAATTAGCAAGACGTAACCGTTGAAAATCGAAGTATCCTTTTGTGATTATGATGTGTTGTGTTGTGGTGCAGAGTGTGGTATCGGGGCTAAACAGAGGACTCGTGGCGAGTGTAGATGATCTAGAAAGAGCTGAGACTGCTGCTAAACAACTTGAATCGGCTGGTGGAGCCGTGGATCTTACAGAGGGTCTTGATAAGCTTCAAGGGAAGTGGAGGCTCTTGTATAGCAGCGCCTTCTCTTCTCGCTCTTTGGGTGGTAGTCGTCCTGGACTACCTACTGGACGTTTGATTCCTGTTACTCTTGGTCAGGTATGCAGTGTAGTTCTTGAATCACTATGCATGAGTCTGTTGATGAGCAAAGACTCTAGCTTTTTCGGGCAATGCCACTTTCCGCAAGTAGAAAGAGATGTTTTTTTTTATTATACATGACGTCTCTGTTTTGAAAACTGTAGGTGTTTCAGAGGATTGATGTGTTTAGTAAAGATTTCGATAACATTGCTGAGGTGGAGATAGGAGCTCCATGGCCGTTTCCTCCTCTGGAAGCCACTGCCACTCTGGCACACAAGTTTGAACTCTTAGGTTTGCGTCTCTCCCTCTCTGTCTTTAATCTTTACTTTGTGTGAAAATCTGCATGTTTGATATGGGAGGAACAGGTACTTGCAAGATCAAGATCACGTTTGAGAAAACGACAGTGAAGACGTCTGGAAACTTAGCGCAGATCCCTCCCTTTGATATCCCAAGGCTTCCCGATAGTTTCCGCCCACCTTCAAACCCTGGAACTGGTGATTTTGAAGTCACCTTTGTTGATGACAACATGCGCATAACTCGTGGGGATAGAGGTGAACTTAGGGTGTTTGCCATTGCTTAAGTCAAAAGGAGGTCTTACATGTAAAGATTTTAAGTACTTTATGCTTGTTGCAGCTACCTTATGAGTTTTGTACAAATCGTTTGAACGATTATAGAAGTATTTTACATATGAAAATGAATGTCCTCTGCCTAGTGAAACCAAAACCATATCCTGATAATCCAATACATATAATTAAAGATGAGCTAAACCTTTGCTCAAGTTCGAGGGGTTCTAGATTGATTTCTGCTTTTTTGCTGCAACAAGCACATGTGTTTACTCAAATGGAAGTATTTTATAATGAAGTGAGTGTCTTATGTAATGAAATCATCGATCAAAACTGGATTGCAAGTTATACTTGACTGATAAAGTGGGAATGATAAACAGAAAAACCATATCTTTAGATGATCCAAAATATAGAGTTAACAAGCAAAGATGAGAAACAATCTTATACGAAAGCTAAAAACAGAGGAAATCAAGATCCCACGAAGTACAAAACTTGTAAGGCTTAAGATGCGACCAGCTTAGAAAAGTGATGTTCCCTTGCCCTTCTTGTCTCCACCGATCTCAAAATGCTTGCACCTCTGAAGAATCAAAGAGAGAAAAGACCAACACCATGTAAGAACAACTACCAAGTCTCAAACCCTGGTAAATTAACAAGAACTGATTTATGAAGACTGCTTGTTTTTACCTTGATGGAATGCTGAGAAAAGTGCTTGCAGGTTTGGCACTGAAGCCTCAGGACAATCTTCTTCGTGGTCTTAGCCTGTTCAATTATTATACAAGAACGAGTCTCAGCCCAAAAAATTACAATTCTATTGGATGTTTTGACTCTCACTCAAGCGTCAAACTAAAGAGTTAGAGAAAGGTATAAAGCCAAAGATCAGTTCAGCAGCTAACAATACAAGCTAAATAGTAGAGTTAAGGATAGGCTAATAGTTAGTCATTCAATCAGTAAGAAGAAGTGATGATTGAATACCTTCTTGTGGAAGACAGGCTTAGTCTGACCACCATAACCGGATTGTTTACGGTCATAACGACGCTTCCCTTGAGCAGCGAGACTGTCTTTACCCTTCTTGTATTGGGTGACCTTGTGCAAGGTATGCTTCTTGCATTCCTTGTTCTTGCAGTAAGTCTTCTTAGTCTTCGGAATGTTCACCTTTCAATTTCACCAACGCAAAAAATATCATCAGTTACACAAGAAAGCATTTTCAACACACACACAAAAAATCAAAAATAATAATCTTTGAGGTTATTACATAAACTGGAAAGCGAAGTTCTTTCTAAGACATTAGATGTCAATTGATTGTTTGATACCTAAAAATTTATAAAATTGCTTACTTACCCAGAAAAATCATCCTCAAAAGTAATATTCTTGTACAGAAAAAAGACATCTAAGATTATCGAAAAAGCATATTGAAAGAGTTTGGTCAGAGAGACAACTTAAAACTATAGATCTGAAAACCAATAAATGAATCCACCATGTCTAATTGTTCATCACAGTACTTAATCCGAATCAATGAGAAATCAAAAATGAGCTCGACGAAAACAACAAAAAGATCAAATCGTAAGGGAAGAAAAGACTACCATTTTCGCTACTCTGATATCTCGGGTGAAGCTTGTGTGCCGTCGTCGGCGGCTAGAAACAGAATTTATATTGCATTTTTTAGAAACCCTAACCCTTAATGTAAACGACGACGTTAGGCCTTCGGTAACTTGAAGGCCCACATTTTGGTGTAACGACTTTGGGCTTTACACATTAGGATGGATAGTTAAGCGTTTGTTGTGTCGTCATCTGTTTCCTTGCTTGGGATGGATCAAACGCATTCACATTCAGTAAGAATTTTATTTGTGACTGGAAACGTTTTGGTTTCCGTTCATCCAAGTTGATATCGTTATCTCCAAAAAGAAAACATTGTTATCTCCGTGAGAATTGTTTTTCGACTCTCCGTAACCATTTTGGTGAATGGATTGAGTATCAAATTTGAACAACATGTCAGTGTATTAGTCGAATTCCTATAGTACATTATAAGGGTCTCTGTATGTATTTTAGTATAAGCTTTTAAATAAACAGGCTGCTTTCAGATTCAGGGCCGGCTTAGACTTAGACCGTGGGACAAAGGAGCATGGTCCCAAGGCCCAAATTTTTTTTGTTTCACAAATAATATTAAAAGAGTGTCCAGTTTTTTGAAAAAAAATAGGTATAAAATTCTACAAAATTTAAATTACCTATATATATAATATATATATATATATATATATATATATATATATATATATATATATATTTATTTATTTTTATTTTATTTTTATTTTGCCCAAGGATTCGTGATGTCCTTGAGCCGGTCATGTTCAGATTGACCGTGCAATCCATGCATTGATGGTTAGTTTAGTGATTCTTTGTAAATCTAACCCACTGACTAATATAATTTTAATCTTGGTGTTTCTAGCGCAAAATATTTGTAATGGACCAGATTGATTTCCTCTTGGACTAGACACTCTACTAGAACTAGTCCAAATGTTTGTGTTGGGGGTCAAGACGTTCAACTAGAAGATGTCCATCAGCAGATGTTCAGTTTTTCGTTTAGTATAATATTGTCTGTTTTGAACATAAATCATCTGCTCTTGGGAAGGATTATCCCTTAAATATCTCATGTTAAATAAAGTTGGACTAGATATGCAGCTGCCACCATTGGAATCAGTGGCGGAAGCAGGTAGTGACTAGAGTGGTCAAATGACCTAGGTGAGTTTTTTTTTATTAACAAATTTTACATGTACTTTTTATTAAAAACTAAAAAAATACTACAAATTAAGGTGTTTTTTTATCAATTTGACCCACCTAAAAGATTGGGCTGGCTCCGCCACTGATTGGAACCAACGAAGCAAATACTTGACTCATCATATATATGATAAGACTTTCTTTAGTGTAATATTCAATGTGGAATTTAGATAGACTATTTATCCTAAACAAAATAATGAGTACTATTAGCGGTTTGCCTTAACTACCACGCTTAATACGCTTTTGACCCTTTTGTGAGAGTTTATCTTCATTGATGTATTCTTTTGTAGCAAATGAGTTTTCTTTGATATTGATACAACGCAAAGATAAAGAAGCGTCTCTGTAACTTATGGTTGTATGGACTAACGGTATTATGGTCTTTATTTAGTTATGCTTTAAATTATTAACGTGGATTTTGTTTAAATTTTTCATTAGTTTTCTTATTTAAAAGCTTTGTCATGTGTTTATAAAGAATAGTCGTTGATTGAATTAATAAAAGAGGGGTCGGAACCTTTGAATCCCCTGTTACCAACAGATTAAATAGGTTTAGTTTCTCGAATATTCCAAAACTAAACGAAATCTTTGCATTATCGTAGTTTCTGCTACAGTAGTTAGTATTAGAGCTGGCATTTTGATTTTTTAATCAAAGTACAATTCTGTTTTCATACAGCATTTTCCTTGAAGGTACATGTTATTTCATGGATACATATCAATTTGTTTCATCTGAAGATCTGCATGAAATATTCAGAGTAATTGTTGGAAATCTGATCTTTGATATATATGATGATAATGTGTTGTCAGTAGATATCATATTTTTGATGGAGCTTTGAGAAAACTAAATGATTATGTGAAGATTTTCTTACTTATAGAAAATGGTTATTATGTGGCTGCACATAATCGAAGACTTTTGCGGTTTAATAGTTATATTTTGGTAGTGGTATATCTGCAGAAAAACAAGATTCAAGGTCGTATCTTTTTGTCGTCGAAAAGACTGATGTGGTGTACAAAAAACGAAGACAAGTCTCTGTAATAAGCATGGATGGTCGGATACCTGTTGGCGTTCGGGTCAGGTTTTTCGGATTTCAATTTTATTTTATAACACCTCACATGTCTCATTCTTAGTAAATTTACAAGTACGGGTATAACACATCGGTTTCGGATTGGTTTTGTATCACATCTTATAAACCATAAAGTAATCATATATTGTTTAGATTCAGGTTATATCGGATCGGTTCGGATATACCTGAAGTAAAATCTTAAATTTAAAAACAAAACAAAAGAAATATATACTTATTTATATATAATTGAGTCTTTTAGATACTTATTTAAATTTTAAATGCTTATTGTTATATATTATATCAAAAAAATATAAAATTGAATATTTGAAGTATATATTTATGTTTCATATATTTATATTTTATATTAATTTGGACATTTAGATATGTTTTTCGATTTTTTTTTTGATATTTTGGTTTTTGGGTTTCTAGAGTTACCCGTTCGGGTTCGGTTAATAATACTTCGGGTTCGAATATATTTTATAACACCTTACAAGATCCATTCAGATATTTTTTATATTTCGAATTGGGTACATATTGGACTTTTCAATTCGAGTTCGGTTCGGATTTCGGGTTACAGATTTTATGCTCAGCCCTACTCTGTAACTTATGGTCATATGGGTTAACTATATTATGGGCTTTATTTAGTTATGGTTTAAATTACTGACGCTGCTTCTGTTTAGGTTAGGGTTTTCATTAGTTTTCTTATTTAAAATCTTTGTCTTGTGTTTACAAAGAACATTAGTTGATTGAATTAATAAAAAGAGTTTGAAACCTTTAATTTCCTTGTTATAGTTAGTATATTTATTTTTTTGTTCTTAAAAAAAAATTCTTCAAAAAAAAAAACATTTTAAAAAAAAATTGGACCTCGAATATCTGGGCTTCGAGGCGGTCCACTGCTAGCCCTTGTAGTTGAGCCGGCACTGGTGCTGATGGTAAAGGTTAGATATTTGGTTACTTGTTTGCTAGTAAGCCTTTTCCTATAATAAATGGCTTTGATCAAAAGTGAAATACGCTGACAAGTGACAACGCCCTACATTTCAAAGGATTATGAGTAATTTTCTACAAAGATCTAAACAAGTCTTCTCAAACAACTCAAAGTAAACAATGTTGATTCGTCAAGCTAAGCATGCCCCCACGACTATAAGTTGCTTTCATTAAATGAGACTTCGACTTTGTAAAATTACACAATTGTTTCTTGTTGATTGTGGTTGTGGTTGTGGTTGTTTATACGGAAAACTTGAATACCAACTTAAACTAGAAGATGGTATCGCTTGGGATTATGGCAGATGGTGATTCTAAATCACTTAGCTTGGTCGCTTTCTTACTGTTCATTTTGATCACCCGTAATACTTCACTTCTGTTTTTCTCTCTCTGTTAATATCAATACTATGAGCTCTGCTTGATTATGTGTTTCTTTGATGTTTACTTCAATGGATTAAAATCTATAAGCCAAGCTCGACATGTTTTCTTTTGGATTTGTATACTTGAAGTGACGAAGTTCAACAAGTATCACAGTTGTTGCTCTTACATTTTGATGAACATGATAACATTCTTGCTCTTATTATATTGAGTAGAAAAGAAAAATAAAGTAACCATAGGTCATTATTTTAACCATTATCTTAGAGGTTCCCAGTTTGAATGACCGAAACTAATATTACATGCTACAGCATAAGGGGATTGCAGGCTTTGGCCTGAACCTCCTGGCATTAGAAAAAAAGAGTATAATAGAAGTAGAACAACGTGGTTGATGGTTTTTGCTCTGTTTTCTTAAAGTTATCTTAAGATTTTGCTTTCTGTGTGTTTGATGTTCTCCATGACAGCCACAGCAGTGACCGGAGATTCTCTGGACAGTGATAGTGTGTGTCAATGGCCAGGGATCACATGTACCCCTGAGGGAAGGAGAGTCACAGGGATCAATCTAAGGGATTCCACCATCTCAGGTCCTTTATTCGGCAACTTCTCTGCCTTAACTCAGCTCACATTTCTCGATTTATCGAGTAACACAATCGGAGGGTTGATTCCAAATGACCTGAGCCGTTGCTGCAACTTAAAGCATCTGAATCTTTCTCATAACATCATTGAAGGGGAGCTTAGATTATCCGGGCTATCGAATCTTGAGGTTCTTGATCTGTCGGTGAATAAAATTTATGGTGATGTTCACTCCACCTTCCCAACGCTCTGCAACCGCTTGATTGCTGCAAATCTATCCACCAATAGCTTCACTGGCAGAATAGATGACATCTTCAGTGGGTGTAGGTATCTGAAGTATGTCGACTTCAGTTCCAATAGATTCAGTGGAGAGGTATGGGCTGGTTTTAAAAGGCTGGTCAAGTTTTCAGTTTCTGGGAATCATCATCTCTCCGGGAACATCTCAGCTTCCATGTTCAGGGGCAACTGCACTTTGCAAGTGTTGGATTTGTCTGAGAACGAGTTTGCTGGGGAGTTTCCGGGACAAGTTTCGAATTGTCAGAACCTGAAGGTGTTGAATCTGTGGGGGAACAACTTCATGGGGAACATTCCAGGTGAGATAGGCTCTATATTCTCTCTCAGAGGTTTGTACTTGGGGAGGAATAAGTTTTCTCGAGAGATACCTGAAACACTCCTGAACTTGATCAACTTGATCTTTCTTGACTTGAGTAGAAACAGCTTTGGAGGAGATGTACAAGAAATCTTCGGGAGATTCACTCAAGTGAAGTATCTAATCCTGCATGGGAACTCATACGTTGGAGGCATCTATTCTTCTAACATCCTCACGTTACGTAATCTTTCCCGGCTAGATCTTAGCTACAACAATTTTTCAGGCCGGCTACCATCTGAAATCTCCCAGATCCAGAGTTTGAGGTTCTTGATTCTTGCTTTTAATAACTTCAGCGGTGATATACCACGTGAGTATGGTAACATGCTGGGGCTTCAACCACTTGATCTCTCATTTAACAGGCTGACTGGTTCGCTACCAGCTTTGTTTGGAAAATTGACATCTCTTTTGTGGCTTATGCTTGCAAATAACTCTCTGTCAGGAGAAATCCCTCGAGAGATTGGAAAGTGCTCGAGTCTATTGTGGTTTAACGTGGCAAACAACCAGCTCTCTGGTGGACTCTATCCTGAATTGACTAATATGGGTACCAATCCTACTCCAACGTTTGAAGTGAACCAGCAAAACAAGGACTACATAATTTCTGGTTCCGGTGAATGCTTGGTGATGAAGAGATGGATTCCTGCAGAGGTCCCTCCTTTCGTATTTGGATACGCAGCTCTTACCAAAAAGAGTTGCAGAAGCCTGTGGGACCATGTGCTAAAAGGGAAATGTATATTTCCAGTATGCCCTGCTTCTTCTATTGTAGGTCCCCTTGATATTTCAGGTTATCTTCAGCTCAGTGGAAACATGCTATCCGGTGAGGTTCCTGCAAATATATCTCAGATGAAGAAGTTGAGTATGTTTCATTTGGGGTTCAATGAGTTTGAAGGGAAAGTTCCTATACAGATTGGACAATTGCCTCTTATGTTTCTTAACCTGACCAGAAACAAGTTCTCAGGCCAGATTCCTCAAGAAATAGGAAATCTAAGCAGTCTGCAGAATCTTGATCTGTCTTACAACAATTTCTCAGGAAACTTTCCAACCAGTTTGAATGATTTGAATGAGATGAGTAAGTTCAACATCTCATATAACCCTTTCATTTATGGTGTGATACCATCTAGAGGACAACTGGCAACCTTTGGAAAAGAATCCTTTCGTGGAAATCCGCTGCTGCAGTTTCCTAGTTTCTTCATCCAATCAGGGAACAACAATACGAGCTCAGGAGGACGAGATAATGGAAGAGAAGAAGAAGAAGATGATGATGAAGCGGCTATTGACATGTTGGCCTTATATTGGAGTATTGTTTCATTTTATGTGGTTGGACTGATAGGCATTCTAGTACTCATGTACTTAGATTGTCCTTGGTGTCGAGCATGGATCCGCCTTGTCGATGCGTTCATGGCATCTTTGAAAAGTAAGTTGTCTTAGAATCGTTTCAGCTCAGTTCTTGGATGTTCCTTATCAAGGAAAAAAGCTTGAACCCTCTATTATCTTTTCGTAAGTATATGTGTTGTGGATTTAACTTACAAGTTATTTGAGTATTATTTATTGTATTTAGAGGTTCATAAATTTACTGAAGAGAGCATTACACATATACTCCCTCCGTTTCAAATTATTTGTCGTTTTGGAGTAAAATTTTTGTTTCAAAATAAGTGTCGTTTTCGGTTTTCAATGCAAAATTTATTGGTAATATTCTCTATTCTATTTTTCCATTGGTTGATATATGGTTATGTGTATTGGTAATAGTGTTTTTATTTTGAAAATATGTAAAATTAAATGTTTTCTTAATATGTGTGCACAAACCTAGAACGACAACTAATATGAAACAGAAGGAGTAGGTACTTTGTAGTGTCTTTCTCAGACTACTTTAAACATGAGGTGTACTTTTGACATTGTAGTTATTGTTTTGACTATAATACCCTTTAGTTTTACAATTCATTTTATTTACATAATAATATGTCAAAATTAGAGATGCATTCACACACACATGACCCAAAACAAAAATATATAATTCAATTCTCTTTCTCATCGATCTTTCTCTTTTTCTCCAAACCCAGAACCATTTTGTAAAAGTCTACACTTACTTCAAATCCTAGTGATATTGGCTCTTTGTTCTCTTCGCTCTTAGTTCCATCAAAAAATTTAACTTTATTTTTTCTTTCATCAGATCTGTATATCTATTTTCTCTGATCCAACAAGAACCTCTGTCGTTATGGATCTGGGGCCATCGTCACGGAATCTACCGACAGTATCATTAAAGAGCTTTCATCTTTCAACTCTGATAATCAGAAATCACAGAAATTGCTTAGATGCCATAATAACTTCACATGTCAGAGTACATACTGCTTAGAATAAAATGAAGTAACAAAAACTGTAATCGACTATGGCGGTGGAGAAAAATGGGTGAAGGTAATTGTGTGGTTAGGTTTGTTTTGATCAATGAATATGTGGTCAGAGTCGTTGTGGCTGCATGAATTATGTTCAGTCAGTGCAGAACTATGTACCACATTTCCTCCAGCCACAATTCCAGTGACCACACAGCCCCCATATATGATTTTCCTATCTATAACTTTGATACCCACACACCAAATACATCAACGCTGACCACATGGCTCCCCACCTATGGTTCCTTTATCCACAACTTTGACCATTAAATATAATCATGTGGTTATAAGTGATATTTTGACGAAATCAATATTTTGGCCTTTAAGTTCATGATTGCTTATGTAAAGAATCAAGATTGTGTTCATGTTTCTTCTTGTAAATTGCAATTGTCGGTGGCCAAGAAAAAGGAAGATGTATGAGATTAGGAAATATCTAATTCTTTTTATGAATAATAAAATAATTGTAATTACAAGAGCAATTGTGTTTGTTTATGCCACGAGAGTAAAAGACGTATGGTAAAGGGTGTTTTGGACCTTTTAAAGAGAAAAATACTCTACATGTATAAAGTATGTCAAGCTGTAAAAGCAACTTATAAAAGTAACCTTGAGTGTAATTTTTTCCTTATTGAGCTATGTGCAATATTATTTCGGTGGTCCCAAAAGTCAAAGACATGTATAGTCACTTTACTCTGAACTCTCTGGTGTTCTTATGCCAGTACTTGATATGGGTGATGATACTGTTTGGACAAATACATGGACACAAAAGCTGTGTTGGCGATCAAGAAATACATAATCTCTCAGAGTATTCTCCCTACTTGAACTAATGACACAAATAGTGATTACTGCGGGTGGAATGGTGTTGAGTGAACAATTGTATCCTTCCGTGGTCCAATCCCTATCACTGTGGCGAAACCAGAAACATTTTGTAATGGGATCAATATTTTTTTTTCAAAAATAATTTATAACCATAAAAAACTATTAATATACTCCGCGATCACTTATGTTTTGAAATTTAATTATCACTGTTTTGTTTACTATATTTTTAAATATTTTTCTGCTAAAACAAATAAAATAACTATTTAGAAACTGATCACCAATGCGATTTCATAATACTATTTTGACGATTTTCATTCATATCATAGAAACTGTCATCCGCTGATATATTTTCATTTCAGATTCAGAAACCGATCCATTAGTTATCTGATAAATTAAAAGGTTGGTCTACTTCTAAATTTAAAATTAATTGATAAAGATATTCAGATCATGAACATAAATCCTAAACGTTTTTATTGAATTGAATCAATAAATCTTAATAATTTTTTATTTAGTAAAATAATATAAGCAAAAAAAAGAATATAACAAAAATAGAAAATTAAGTTGAGATTTATCTTTAAAAAAAACTTGTAGAGCATAAAAGTTGTCGCCGTCTTAAATTTGTTAGAAAAAGAAGTACAAATCATTTTTTCAGTTTCACTCTTATTTTAATTTTTTAATATTAAATTTAGGCCAAATATAATTTGGACTTAGTACAAATATCGTCTATATGAACACAGAGTTACATGTTTAATTTACAAAGTTTTCATGAGTTTGTTTATGTTGATGACAAAAAAAAATATGGACAAACAAAATTGTGGATAGAAAATGGTAGTTAAGATGTGGACTTGAATACTTTTGTACACAGATGATAATAATGTTAGAGACCATTATAAAAGATCTCTTAACATTGTGTTCATAGACAAAAACGTTATGGAACACAACTGCACCATGTTCCCTTTCAAAATTAATAATAATACCATTTATGATAAAAGAAAAGAGTCTGAAATTCTCATATAAACATGTTTGGGTCAAATTCTCATATTTTTCTGATCAAAAATTAAATTAATAAGTTACAAAAAAATATTACATTAACTAGTTAATTCGCCGTGCTCGGTAAATTTCTGAAATTACCAAAATAATAGTGCTATTTTTTACCAAGCAACGCATCTCCTTAAAAAAAAGGAAAAAAGTTTGCCACCTACACGAAATATATTTTAATATAGTGAATACCATCTAAAATATTGGAATGTGTCAATAACTACACCATGTTTATTTTAATACAAGCTACATAAACAATATAAAAATTAATATAGTGGCAACATTATAATCGTGTTTAATTAGTTTTAATTTTATTTAATGAGTACATTATGTAATTTAATAAATCTAAACCCAAATTAACAAAATCCGACCCAACCCATAAACCCGACTTTATCCCCAAATCGATTTCATTATATGTTAGGGTTCGTATCAAATTTTAAAATAGAAAAAGACAAAGAGAAGAGAAAGAGAGATATAATTTGGTGGAAGATCGAGCAACAAGCGAAAAAACAAGGCAACTGGAGATAATTTGCTTTGTTACTATGGGTTGCCGGCCAAGATTTCTCAAGCTTGGACCTTATTTCTTCGATTCAACAATTTATCTGTCTCTCAAATTTAAAATTGACTCCCTCTCTGTCTCTATTACCTCATCGTCACCCTATAATCAACTTCCTCTCTTTGTCTCTATTATGAAGAAACGATATTTCTTTGTCTCTCAAATCTCTCTCTTTTCGAAACCCCTCATTTTTTTTCTTTTGAAACCTAAGTAGATCAATTTGGGGAAAGAATAGTTATGTCGGGTTGGGTTTATGGGTTGGGTCAGGTCAGGATTTATTAATGAGGGTTTAAGTTTATTAAATTACAGAATAATCTTATTAGCTAGGATTAAAATTAATTAAATCTGATTATGATATTGCCATCATATTAAATTTTACATTGTATATGTGGCATGTATTAATAGAAACATGATGTAGTTATTGACCTATTATAATATTTTGGATGATCTCCACCATATTAAACTATACTTGTGTAGCTGAGAAACCTTTTTCCTGAAAAAAAATTGCAAACAAAAATCCTCTCGACTTATAATGTTTGTCTCTGCGTTTTATTTGCATGACTGTCATCTCCGTACTCCATATTCTCGCTTTCATCCTCATATTCTTCAGTCTCGCCGGAGCTCTACTAAAGATACTTCTGACGTCCAATCGCTGCTTTCATCTCCGATCGAATGTCTAAAAAGACCTAAATTGATGTTCCCAACTCCAATTCGATGCGCCGCAACGCAACGATGGTCGCTGTTCTTTCGTTTAGGGATTTTTAGGGATATTTTTTTTGCTGTAGGACAAAAGGCAGCGTTTGCATTTTGGCGGTAACATCACGTGGCAGATAAATCTACATCAGCATTACCGTTGAGTGACTGATTGGTTATTTGTTTCGCAGTGCTTAAAGGTCAGCATCTTTCAAGGTCAGCATCTTTCAAGGTCAGCATCTTTCATTGACATCATTTAGATAAGATTGTGGTGATCAGGGTCGGCTCATAGTTTATAAGGGCATATTTATCTAAGTCTCTTAAAAGGGTCTCTTGCACTATTTACGGATCCCACTGACATGTGGGATCCGTGAACAATGCAAGAAACG
The DNA here is from genome assembly GCA_012274485.2 of Sinapis alba. Lineage (NCBI taxonomy): Eukaryota > Viridiplantae > Streptophyta > Magnoliopsida > Brassicales > Brassicaceae > Sinapis > Sinapis alba. Next base: position 260,199 of record MU105810.1, on the reverse strand, counting down.
GTTCTAAAATCTCTTAAATAAGAACCGTCTCTTGCACTGTTCACGGGTCCCACTGACACGTGTCGGCCCGCGATTGGTTTAAATTTTTTTTTTTTTTTTGAAAAAAACAGAAAAAGTAAAAAAAAAAAAAAATAATAACCCCTTTAAAGGGTTGTGGGATAAAGATGCTCTAAGGACTCTTGAGTTTTTTTAAAAAAAAATAGACTCTTTATAGTTAAAAATACAATTTTAGCATGATTTAAAAAATTATTCATTTAAAATGTTCTAAAATTTAGATATAAAAAATACAAAATAAAAAATTTAGAAATATATGTAGGGTGCAACTGGAATGCATTTTGTAGAAAAGAAACTTCATGAATGCTTAATTCATTTCCATTCTACAAAATATTCACCAGTCGCAATGGAAAAAAGAAATGCTTATTCCATCTCATTTTATATTATTCCTTGTCATTCCAAAAAAAATATCAACATTCTTTTGAAAAATCATTCTAAGCTAAAAGTAGTTCTGGAATAAATAGAATACTAATTCCATTTAATTGGATTCATTAATTATCATTACTTTAATCCTACATATTCCTTTTATTAACATCCAGTTACTGCCTTAGTTTCTCGAGCATTCCAAGACTAAATGAGAGCTTTGTATTATCGCGTCCGCTACACAAGTATATAACCACAACCTTGAATCAATAAACTACCATAACATGTAAACACAACAAACAATTGATGTAACGTGTCAGACATGTAAAGACAATATAACTAATCAAATATTTAAGCACAACCTTCGAGACGAAGAACACAAGTTACACTTACACTATAATGGTTGCTGGACTATTCTTATAGAGTAACCTAAATCATAAACCAAAGCATATATCTTACACATCCCTGATTAATAATCATCAAATGGTTCTGTTTTCTTGTAAATCACTTGATAAAAACATTGGTCTTGTTATACAAAGGCATCTCCAACAAAAGGAGATCAGAAAAGAAAAGGTGTGTGTAGATGATGAGATCAAAACAAAACCACCACTCTAGTCTAAACTTGATCAAGAAAAACTCTCCTTTTCTCATCTTCCTGTAGAACTTCCAAGACCGACACAAGGTAAAACCGCGCGCACAGATATATCTGTTTCTTTTGACTCTGCAGGTCCAACAGACTGAGAACGTTCGCCACCTCGACCTCCTCCACCTTTTGACCGTTTCTGCCTCGATTTTTTCTGTCCCAAAGACTGATCATTTTGTTGAGGTAAGTCTATCCCTGAACCTGACTCTGACCCTTCACCCGTTCCCTGCTCTCTCTGCTTACCCGTGCTGCGTTTTGATGGCCTCGTTGATCCTCCCACTCGTGATGGAGAATCTGCAGGTGAGTTGTTTGTGTTTGTAGATGATTTACGCCTCCCCTTATTCCTTTGCTTCTCTTTCTTGTTGGAACTTTCTTTTGACTCTGGAGACTTATACTCATGCATCTGTAGAATCCCATCAAAGATATGATGAGTTCATCTGCAACCAATATAATATTTATACGTAGACAGTGTAAGATAATATTTACCCAGCTTGGAGTCGTAGCAGAGGGCCCTTCCCATCCTATATGAGCAACATGTTTGACATCGGTCGGTTCTCCAATCTGTATCTCTGGTTCCTTCTCATCCTCTGCATGCAACCATTTTTTATAACATTTTAGAATCTGATTTATTTGTAACCATACATACACACATATATTGATAAATTAATAAACGAAACTCACCGAAGATACGTGCAATGTACCTCAACCCTTTTAAGAAACCCTTCATTGGTGAGGTAGTCTTCAACTTGCAGATGTATACCTAACTTGCACATCAAGGAATCAATTTTTTTTTCCATATCTCTTCTTTATAGAGATTCTTCTTCTCTTCTTCTTATTTTTGCTTATAATTCTTTATTCATTTTAATATCATGATGTTATACGTAAGATTGTGATAGTGCAGAGATCAGGGAAACGTGTGAATTGTTTCCGGGTGAATCTTACTATGAATTAAAAAGCCTAAGTAATCGATAAAGGTGAACTTACATGTTATGGGAGGAGATAAAACCCTATTAACAGAGAGTTTGAAGAATATAGATTTCCAGGAGGTATGAGTTTCTGCAAATGTAAAAAAAAAGCATATATAAACATTATTTGCGTCTAGAAAAAAAAATGACAAAATAGGTTTAAAGAAAAGAAAATACCTGGTTAGAAACTTCAAAACGATATGTGTGTTTCCAAATTGCTTCAGGAAAAGAAAATCAAAAGGGCTTTTCTCTACTTCTTGTGTTATTTTCTTGATTCCTATTTTGCTATGGGTCGCGACTTGAAGAGGAATGTAACGCAAGGAAGAAAAAAAGAGAAATCTTAAAATGTGTCCTCGTTCTTTGAGCATAAAGGCTCTTTCTCTCTTTCTTGTCTATATCTTTTCTACATATGCCTAATAGACACGTGTCTGATGATTACTGGATGTCGAAGTTGTAAGTCAACGGATAACCAGAAGATTTATTTACCCTTAGTTGGTGATTCTTTTCAATCCTATATTAAGGTTTTCCTTACGATCGTTTTTACTGGCAAACGCGGGAGATGCGTTGGTTTCTAGAAAAAGCTTAATAATCTTTACGATGTTGATCGAAACTTCCACCTAAATACTGAAATTGTTTGATACTCCCTCCGTTTCATATTAGTTGTCGTTCTAAGTTTATGCACACAATTAAGGAAACATTTAATTTTACATATTTTCAAAATAAAAACACTATTACCAATACACCTAACCTTATATCAACCAATAGAAAAATAAAATAAAGAATATTATCAATAAATTTTGCATTGAAAACCGAAAACGACACTTATTTTGAAACAAAAATTATACTCCAGAACGACATCTAATTCGAAACGGAGGGAGTATATTATAATGAAACATAAATAGTAAAATCGATTATAACTTTCATGTAAACTTTTTTTGTTAAGGCCTTTAATTTTGTCCCCGTAATATCAAACTAACTTCCTTAGCACTAGGATAGCTCATATATATAGCTCACCCCTAAGCATGTTAGAAGTTAAGCCACCATAACCATTGTTCAAACGTTGAAGAAAAGAAGAAACATTTGGGGAAAATAACTGAAAATATTATTCATTAATTAAATCTAGTCACTCCTAAGGAGTGAGCCACCACTGTTATATTTGTTGCATTTGTTTTGGAAGTAATATCTCATTATCCACAAAACCATACCCATGACCATTGAAAAGAGTCGTGTCCACATCGCGAGGATCGCTTGGTGAAAGAACGATCATATACTGATTATTGTACTGTTGTGTGTGTCTTTATTGTTTAGTGATCATCTGAGTACACTAGTATGGTACAACACCATAGTCATATATAGTTTAACTCATTGGATACTAAATATGACTGCACATTTTTCTTTATTCTTAATTTTTTTTATAAACTCGGAGATATCCGGCGGCTTGAAACTCAAATAACTAGTATATTGAGAGTATATCCACCGGTGCTAAACAAATCTGATTGTTCGTAATAGAAATTAAAAACTTATATTGTCTGACCACATGTATTTAGTGTCGTGGGGTTGATACAAATCCAGATCGCTTAGCTCATCAAAATTTACACACCACTAAACCACCCAGATTAAAACAAATTAAGTTCTTAACCGGTCAAAGATCATTGCTTCAATTGATCCACAAATAGTCATATCTTCTCAGCCATTATTTGGTTATAGATAATTAATTATAGAATTTTCGAAACTTTTATCATTGTTATGCAACCTCCGACCAATTTCATCTCCTTAATTGAGAATTATAAATAATGAACTATAACCATAAATGTCAGAATAGATATTATAGAAAATGAACGATAAAATTTGATGAAATAAAGATTGTTTTGTCCGCCATCCCGTTCAAGCACTAGCATTGGATTTGTGGTCGTCGTTGTTATCATTTTTCTTGGAAAATAAAAGCCGATCATTTTAAAGTGAGCAAACACGATCACTGTGACGCCCACTACAATGCCAACTACTAACATAAATGTCAACCATACTGCCATTATAATATAACTATAAGAACATCCACAATGGTGGACTCCACAACTTAAAACCTTTTTTTTTTTATTTTTTTTCAGATTAAAAAAAATAATATATATATATATCAACCAATTACGTGCCGTCACGTGTCGCAAATAGTGTAAGAACCGATCCTTATTTAAAGATTTTAAGGATCGAATCCTTAGGTTTTTGTGGAGTCCACTGATTATTTAATTATTTTTTTGCTAAGGACTCCCTTTAAGGACTTCTCGTTGCGGATGCTCTAAGAGTGTTTAAAAATGGAGTATGGATTTTGAAGTTGATATTATATAATTTTTTGCTAGGAAAGATTTACATAATAAGACACTTTTACACTTATAAATAACACTCTAGGACACTTTGTGCTCTTTGCACACTTTTTTCCTTTTCCCAATACACTTTTCTCTAACTTAACTCATGAAATTCAACTAGCTCTTCTTTTATGGTTGAACTCCAACTAAAACTTAACTAAACAACAATTTTAATTAATTTTTAATATTATAACTCTTTTTATTTCTTTCTTCTTATTTTTTTCTCTATCTTTCTTTTACAATTGCAAACAACTAAGACCTACTTTTTTGTGAATCTTAAACTGGAAAAAACAAAGATCCATGATTACAACATCATCGTTCTTATCTGCAATTTTTTTTTCTAACGCAATGGTACCACCGATGCGATGTCTCTGTCTTTCTTATTCACACGAGCCTTTCTTTTACCACAACAGTACCATCTCTGTCTCCATCTCATCTTTGCCTCATTCTCGTTGTCGTCTTCGTCGTATCTTTCTCGTTGTTGCCTTCGTTTCATCCTTCTCGTCGTCGCCTCCGTCCTGTCACTTTCATCTCCTCTACCTTGCCGCCTTCTTGCAAAAGCTCGATGAGCAACATTTGTCATTTTTGGCTTTATTGCATATATGGTCCCTAGGTATTTGATTATATTCATTTATGACCCATATGTTTCTAATTCGTAAATATACCCTTTTAAATTGATTCACACATTTCAATTGTGCAAACCATACCTTGTAAATTGCAGCGCTAAAAAACTAAAATCTACCATAAAATATATACAAATTTGTATTCAGAGTGTACATGTGTACAAATCCAAGTGTAAGTTTAAGGTTCATATTAGGGTGTACATGGTAGAACATAAAATATATTAAGAGAAAAGAAAATATAAAAATATTGAAATTTTTTTAAAACAAATTTAGTCAAAAATAGTAGCATTTTCTGAAACAAATTTCGTACTAGACATTGCTCTGGATGATGTAACAATTTCGATCTTTTGTTTGTTTTGTGTAATCACTACTATTCTCTAAGTTAACTCCGCGTACACATGTACACCTCATTTGATGTACATTACCATGTTGTATAACCTTCTTTATTTGTACACAAAGCAAAATATTATTGCAAAAAGAAATATAAACTAATGTGCATATATATAACTTGATACATTGGTAGCTTTATACAAATATACACATTCAAATATGTATAGTTTGATACATTGTACATGTGGATAAACACACAACATAGTACACATATACACACTTATTTGTATACACCACCACATAATGCACCTCTATTGTTATCACTTTCCTTTAATTGTACATGACTATTAAAAAAATTATACATGAGTATACATCAGATGTACATAATGTTGAATGTCCACATGTACGCAAAATTTTGACTGTCCACATGTACATTAATTCACAAAAGCTTAAATTTACATTGGATAAGTTTTGAAATACTTTTGCATAACATGCATTTTAGATGAGAATTTACTTCATTTACCAATGCGATCAATTTTATGCCATAACGAGCAACCACTCTGAATGCACCAAAATATCAATGTATCAAGGTATATACATGTATGAAGGTATACATGTTTCAATATATATAAATTACAACGATTTATGATTTATGTACTTTGAAAATATATTTTGTTTTATGTACATATAAGAAAGGGTGTATGACTTGGATGTGTACACTATTTGAGGTGTACATGTGTATACGTATACACACTGTTATAGAGTAATTACATGTAAATCATATTTAAAAAAAGAACAAAAAGCTAGATATGGATAAATGCACTGTCCAAAAAATTGTTCTTATGGATACATAATTCATCACAATTAGATGGGAGTGGTGCACCTAGTCATGTTGTGTCCAAATATTTGCAAGTTTAAATATTTTTATATTCACATATCGTCAAAGTGTACACATATATTTCATTGTCCACGTGTACAATTGTTTCACAAAAATTCATATGTACAACGTTACTTATAATTTAAATATCAACGTATGATAAAAATATGTACATTATATTATGTACACACAAATTTTATTATCCACATGTACAATAGTTTATATGTACATTAATTTACTTATACACGAGACAAAAAAGATTAACGCATACATAGTCTCAATCAACACATACATATTCTCAATCACTGCTCATATTCTATTGATCGTGTTCACAAGCGTGTTGTCCTTTGATAGAAAGGGAAGAGGAGATCGGTCGATAGACGGCATTAGTCATCGCGAGATGCCATCGTGGTGTACCGGAGTCGACGCGACTGAAGACTTGATCTCGACGAGCAAGGGAGAAACGAAGCAGGTGATACCGCGGATGTGGTTTGCAACCAAGGCAAATTCACGCAGGAGACGGGGAGAATCATGGAGCACAGTCATGGTTCCAAGCTAAAACTTCGTTCGGTTCTCCATTTTCCGTAAACCCGTTAATCACAAAGTTCCAAGTCCTCTAGTTCCTTCATATGCGTTTCATCGAACACCTTGTACGCATTAGTTACATCACCACAATTACCATACAAATGAAACAGGGAGTTCTGAGCGAATATCAACGAACCAAACCCACACGTATCACAACCAAATTAATTATCTCTCCCAACCGAACATCCGCCATCTTTGCTACGACTTTGAGAAGAAATGGGTAAGTGTGAGTATCCGGCTCCACCAACAGATCACAGTCATGGTGTAGGCTTGACGCGATGGAGAGGAATCAATTGAGAGATTAAGATAATAATGCGAGATCCATTCATGTGAGAGAGAAATTCACGGTCGGAGGAGCTTCATTGGAGAAATCTTAGATGAGCTAGTTCGTATCCATTCAATCTAATACTCTGTCTTCCTCAAAATCTCTTAAAAGAATTCTTTAGCAATTTATCCAGAAAATCCTTTAAAAATGAATTCAAATCTGTTATTAAAAGAAAATTTTACAGGGAATATTTTTCAATCAAAAAGAAGAAGAACGATAGTTGATAAAAAAAAAAAGGAGAGAAATAAATGGTGGGACCTAATAGTTACAACATAGTTTGTTTTTGACTAGTAACTTAAATGAGAATGAGTTAAAAGTTAGAAAAAGTGTGCTAGGAGAAGAAAGTGTCCTACGATGTAATATATTTTGATAAAGTGTCTTACAATGAAAATAACTCTTTTGCTAGTCTATCTATTTATATAAAGAATGATTTCCATCCCTCCTAAGCTATCCACATGGATTCCATGTCACTAATTCGAGTGTTGTGGTGTAGACACGTGTCTTGGGTACCCGATTAAACTTTAAAAGATATAATTTGCACTTCATGAGCTTCGAACCCGGATTGAAAGAGTAAGGTACAACTACTTTTATCACTCAACTATTTCAATTTATTTATAAATACATTCAGCCTATGAATATATATTCGGTTCGAATATACAAATATTTATCCGAAATTATATATATATATAATATATATATATATATATATATTTTTTTTTAAAAAAAAAATTAAACACAAATCGAATATATAGATTTGAACCGACCTGAAACCGGTCAGAAACCAAACCGTAAATCAATCAAATATTCATTGGATATACTTTATAAATAATCGATTAACCCAGAACCAAACGGTTCATATCCAACACCGATCCGAATACCCAAAATCCCGGTCATAAGTAATCGTGCTGACAAAACACGCAAAAAATGAAACTTTAGGTTTCGTTTCTCTTCATCGTTCTATAGCGACTCCTGATCTTTGTCTTTTTCTCTGAAACAGTCAGAATTATGATTTATTAGTGTTTAATCCTATTAATTTAATCAACCACGATGAAGTCGTGAATGCGTGATTTACATCGGTGACAATGTTTTTGCAAATATAAATTGGTCAGCATTTCTCCTCTCGAAATCATCTTATCTTATGTATCTCTTTTAGTATGTTTACCATTCTATCATCCTCGATGTTGTTTAGAATTAATCTGGATATGCAACCTAAGCGTCTCTTCACAGGTTGTTTTGCCTCTTTAATTTTTTTCTAATCTCCAATTTGATCTTTATTGCAATAGATTTAATGCTTGAAGATACAATCTATGAAGTTTATGGACAATTTTGTTTTTATCACATAACTCAAACTGCAAGCATGTGTTTTTGTTTGTATCTCTTGAAGTTTATATCACATAGTTCTTTTTGGGTTATATGCTTAAATAGGTTTTTCTCTTGCAGATTTTAAAGGCTTTAAGATCACATGAGACAATGAGGTTGTGATTACATTAATTTTCAGCTTTAGATGATCTATGTATCCATTTTTTAAACATAGGAGATTGTGTCATAAGAGCTTTCATCAATTTTTTTAGAAGTGTTGATATTGATTTCAAAACAAACCTTCTCAAACTGGGACATAATAAGATATGTATTTGTGTCTCGCAGTACCGTTTGGTTTGATTTGTCTTCTTGAGCCTAACTTTATTGGTTTTGTGTATTATTAGAGAAAGCTAACAACATCTAACAGTATACTTGAACATCATAATATTAGGGAGAAGATACTAATTCTAATGGTTAGTTTACGCAGTAATTTTAATAGCATTTGTGAAATTCTTGTTGTTATCGAACAGGTTTAAATATTTGGAATAGAATGTAGTGATTCATCTTAGTAACAGTTTGAGTTGTAGTTCTAAGAAATGAAATATAGTTATTATTTTATGTGTTATTTTTTTGTTTTGTTTGTGATATGTATGAAAAGAGTGTCATAATAAATTCATAATTCTCATATATTATTATATTTAGAAAGAAATTCAGTCACATAGCTTAACATATGTTTAGTAAGTATAAAATACAAATAAATACACAAAGCATATAATAAACATTTTAAAGTATCAATCGAAATTATATAACGATCGTTTGAAAAATATGTTAAACTAAAATAAAGTTTATTTTGAAATATACACAAAATTATTTTTCATATTTTTTAATAGTTAATCTTTCATGTAAAAATATTATAAATACTATCATGACATCATATGATCATAAAAATAACTAAATTTATAAAGATTATTAAAAAAATTCAAATAAATTAAATAAACTATTAGAATAAAAAATCAATTATCATGAATTAAAAATAAGTAGAGTTTTATGACATGGAAGAAAAGATAATTTATATATATATCTTCATCATTTTACTGTTAGTTGAGTATTTTTTTGGTTTCATAAAATATAAATTTATTTTAAGTATTAATGTTATCTATATTTATCAAAAAATGTTAAAAATGTTATTTATTTACAAAGGGCTACAAAATATCAAACTAAAAATTTAGAAATAGAAAATAAAAAATATAATTAAACTATTTACATAATAGTAAACAAATATAATAGAGCTTCAAAAGAAGTAAATTATTTATGCATTAAATGTATTTTTTTTACAACTATGCAATGACCTTAAACGAATTGAAATATTTAAAACGAAATTCTATAACTATACATTTAAGTGTTAATTTATAATATAAAAATGAGATTTACATTTTCACTGTTTTACTCTGTTTTTAAATATTATATTTAGCCTAACATAAACCATAACAAAATACAAACATGACCCCTATCCATCCATATAAATGATAATCAAGAAGACCATAAGCTTATTTTTAATAACTCAATATAGGAAACCACAATTAATCAATTAATTTTGGATTTAAAATTATCAAAAAAATTACAACGAGAGCACTGCATACACCTCATCTACCCACTATAATATATTATATGCCACTATCTATTAACGTAGACACAAACATCGAAATCAAACATACATAATCATTCTATACGGTAACATTGTCAAAAACCATAAACATTATTAGACATTTATCTTCCAAAATTTTATATAACATACACACAATAAAATATATAATTACATAATTATATATTTATATTTACAAGTAAGTACATTATGTGCGTAGCGCGGACCTATCCTAGTATTATATATACAAAAGAACTTCCACTGGTAACGTGACCCATTAGCTTTTTTGCTAAAATAATCTTAACATTAGTAGTATTTTTATTTGAGAAACTTATTTAAAATTGTGAAATCCATTTATGAGAGATCTATATTTTTAAAAAAATCAATTACTTCTTAATATATTTAGTTGGATTAGTTAATTTTATTTATATATAAATCATCTATATTAATATTTCTAATAAGTATTAATATGCAATTCATTATAAATAAGCAGTAAGTTATATTATGAAAAAATGTCACGGGTGATATCTTTTATAAGGTAGGAAACTAATAAGTATACATGTTAACAAATTTCAAAACATTATTTTTAGTTTTTCAAATCTAAGTTCTTAACAATTAACAATTCGATGGACTGAGAGAACAATAATTCCAAAACTTTAAATTTATAGAATTTTTACATAATACATATACTACAATAAGGTCTCATTTTTTTCTTATGCATCTCTTCATTTATCTGATTTCATTGGAGCTTCTTAAATTAATTACAAAATTTCTTTACATTACGACAACATCTCATTTTTCTAATAATTAGTTCTTTAACTTATTTGAGTATAGTTTCTTAATTTCATTTTATTAATTAGATTAGTGTTAAGCTAGATGGGCTTCCAACCTAAAATCAATTGGTGATAAATGGAGTGACACATCTATTTTATATATTGCTTAAGATCCCTTCCAACTACCAATCCAATGGGGCACTTTCGGTCTAATAATTGGAATTTTTGTTTATCTGGTTCTTAAACAAAACAAATTCTAACATGGTTAGCTTTTCTATTTGATAGATGTTTTACCAAAATAATGGCTCTATCCTCTAATCTTCAAGAGCTGAGCATAATGAAGATAAAGCAGTTGCATCTAAAGGCTGTTCAATCTCTCTCACCATATTCTTAATCAAACCTTTGACATACCTCTTTCCTTGAGGGTCTTCCCACAAAACCTTCAGAATCTCATGAGGTATAACTGTTGTCGCTTGTCGAACCACCCACTTCATACCATTTCTCTCTTTACCATTCATGCGCATAAACAACACACACAAACAAAAACGGTTTGCAGTTGTTTGGTATTTTGCTTTTATTACAATTTGAGATTGCTTATTTCAGTTGTTTGGTTTTGTTATTTATATTTGAGATTTATTATTTTGATTTGATGTATTCTTTAAATTATATTTGGTTAAGACTTAACAAGTTTGCATAAATTATGACTCGATATATATATAATTGTCTTATCTTGTTCATGTACTTTATATAGAGATAATGGACTACAACAATGTGTTATATATAAGATTAGATAATACAAATTTCTTTTCATCTTCAACCTGAAATTATCTAAAAATATATACTTTCCTTACATCAAGAGACTAGACACCAAATCATATTGATCATGTTTGTTTGGTTGTGCAAGCAGTGGAAGATCAGACGTCCCGTGGGTCGACCCGCATATAGGGGGGGGGGGGTTGGAGACCGCATCTCGTGCAAATCTGGCCCGTTGTGACCCGCTTGAAACCAATCATGTTACGGTCTGGGACATGATTGGATATGACAACTTGTTTGCCATCTCTAGTTACATGTTTTCATATATAACTTGAAATAGATATATATGTCTTTTCATATATATATATATATAACTTGAATATCCGGGCAAACTCGCTTCCAAAAAGAGCTCGGACCGGTACTTTTGTTTTCCCATGTGCACTCGTGGGTTTGGAGTTGGCTAACTCACAAGACTATCCTTTTTGAAGCAATCTAATGAAGCATGTTGGTCTTTGCTGCAAAAAAAGACTCTCATCAGCAAATGCAATCACACAAGGTAAATAAAACACGAACAGCGATAGTGCAATAACAAACTATAACCCTATAGATTAAGCAAAAAAAAAAACTATAACTCTATAGAATACAAAAAAAAAACGTAAATCGTATTAGAAACAGTAAGGGTGAAACGTAAACGTAGTCAAGGTATAAGCGTCATGAGAAAACAAGGCGTACGTTACTCTCTATAACGCTTTATTTAATGCTCAGTTATCTCTATGTATTCAAAATGGTTTTGCCATACAAATTAAAAGGCGTTTTAATTGCTAATTAAGTTGACTAATAGGCACCTAAATTACAATTTTATAATATTCAAAAACGACCGACGAAAGTGTATCTTGCAACTGAAAAAAAGTTGTATTCTTTTGAATTGTGAGAATCGAAAAAGCTTTCTTGTTTTCATCAAAAGCTTATAGCAATAATATACTATAAATGATAATTAGCAAATAGGAAGCTATGATTAAAGATGGGCTTCTGGGATTTCCCTTTCATGCAAAAGGTATAATCTCTTTCTTCTCCTTATATCTTCTTAGATTCAAAGATCTTCTTCATATGTGTTAGATGAATAAAAAGGCTTATATAAACAGTATGCTATAAATATTCCAAACAAAGCTATACTGACTGAAAAAATTGCATTTTTATATATCTATTGATTTATAAGATCTTTAAATTGAAGAAAATATATCAACTTTCTTTTATTTTCAAAATCTGAGTAATCCATAACAAAAACCTATCGAATTCAACAGGCTTTCCGGTTTGAACGACTAGTAGATGGAGATGGGAGGAGAAGGAAGAAGAAATTATCTTGGTTAACTCCGGTTTCTCATGGATGCTATACCATCGACCGGTTAAGCTATATCGACCGTTCACCGAGTGCAGATTCGGTTACCGTACAAAGAGAGCAACAGAGTGAAGAAGAGCTTGAAGTTTGGTTCTTCGCAGTGGCAGATGCTGGAACTGGGAAAGAAATTGTAAAATATATGCAGAACCATCTCTTCCATAAGCTTCACAATGAGGTGATTCAATGTTTCAGTTAAGTTCTATAATTTGATTCTTTAATATCAGTCTGAATAGTGGTTGTCGGAACTGCAGCATGGAGTTTTGAGAAAATGTAAAGAGATTATGAGAAGAGCTTACGTTGAGCAAGAGAGAAGCAGTGGCTCAGCTGCTTCGGTGACGGTGGTGAACGGTGAAAAGATTGCTATGGCGAGTATCGGCGGCCATAGAGTGGTGGTTTGCAGAGACGGTGAGGCTTATCAAATCGGTGCTAAATCCTCAACAAGAAATTGGTCGGATTTTGTTTTCCCAGGTTTGGTTCCCTTAAACGCAGTGTTACACTGGTTTAATTCGGTTAAGACCAGTTTGCTAACTTGTGTAAGAAGAAAATGAATATTAAGTTTTGCTTCAACTGTGTAATCTCAGTTTGTAATCAAGGAGAGACAGATGATGAATCAGATTCAAGAGATTCAGAGCTTGCTTTGGTTACAGAAAAGATTAATTCAGATACGGAGTTCATCATTGTTGGTAGCTCTGGGATTTGGGAGGTAATTAGTTTAATAATCAATCAGTGTTCTAAAAATTGGGTATGACCAAAACAATTGGTTTAGACATTTAGAAAATCGATCTAAGTGCCCGGCTAAACAATAATCCTCAGACGTCTAACCACATTGATCAATCATAATACATAGACTCATCACTTAGCAAAAAATCTCGTTAATAATGGTTTTGATTTTGATGCAGGTGATGAAGAATCAAGAAGCTATTAACCTAATCAGACACATGGAAGATCCTCAAGAAGCTGCAAAATGTTTAGCCAACGAGGCTTTAAACAGGATTAGCAAAAGCGAAATTTCTTGTATCGTAATTAGGTTTGACTAAACAGGTTTTGTACCGGAACCGAAATTCGGTAGATAATGTAAATTAAAAACCGAACCGGATTCTTTTTTATTACAAAGAAACATTATAATCAGTAGCCAATAGAATTGCGGCGGTCATAACATTTACTTGAAACTCTCTCAACGTTCGACAAAGCATGAAATCCGGCCGCCGTGTGACCACCGTGAAGTTTCTTGAGAGGGCTAAAACCGGCGAGCTTGGAGTAGATCCCTCGGATTAGCGTATCTTCACCGGCGGCTCGGTTTCTCTTGTCATCCTCGCCGATCAATGAATCTGACTCGGAGACAGCTTCTCTTTCGGTTAGACCGGAGCTCTTCAGAGTAGGAGAGAATGAGATCGGTGAAGGAGACGGAGACGGAGGAGGAGTAGAGAAAGATGGGGAGTTTCCGAAGCCATTGATTTGGGAGGTGATCTTGAGAGCTTTGAGACGAGCTTCTCTTAGTTCTTCTTTCCCTAGAAGAAGTGTTTGAATCTGATCCGCCTTCTTCTGTACCTTAGCCCCCCAATCAAATCTAAGTAGGATAAAGATGAAGTAAGTCAACAAAATTTGAAACTTTATTTATGTCAAATGCTAGGTAACAGATTACCAAATACAAAATGCTAGGTAACATGTTTCTAGTGGTTAGATAGAATTTTCTTTTGGAGAGAACGGTTAAAACTACTAATATAATACAATAAGGCTAGGCAAAATAACTATACCCAAAAAATCGAACTGAACCTGAGAACCAAAATAGTTGAAATTAGCTAAAAGTAAATATTCAAAATATCGGAAATATCTAACATACCTACTGATTTTTTATCCAAATATGTAAACAAACTAATTTCATGTTGATTTTAGATATTTAGTTTACATTATTCAAATTTATATATTATATATTATTTTTATTTTAAAATTTTAAAGATTTTAAGATATGTTGAGATTTTTTATTTTTCATAATTTAAATGTAAACCGGACCGGAACTGGAATTTATAAATATTTGAATGAGCTTAAATCTTAAACTCAAAAAATCTTTAAACATAAATATATCTGAATCAGACTCGAATGGATACCCAAATGCCCGTACATGTATTATAATAACCACTTCAATTAACAAATTTAACATCTAATTAATTTATCACAAAATTAATTTAAATCATAATTATGTTCATTTAACTGTTTTTATCTAGTTTTATATTCTATTTATAAATACATTGGGTTTTATAAATTTATATGTTTCTGAACTTACTTTTTAAAATCTAGACACTTATAATTATTCGTAAGAAATAAATGTATTTAGTTTGGTTAAAACGTTAAAAATATAGTAAGTAAAAAATGTTTTTAGTCAGAATTAGTATATTTTGCACAAAGATGATGAAAATGAGTTTCAAATTTTTTAAAATAACACATTTCTACTCTAGAACATATAAAAATGGAAGGTTTTGGAAATTAATAGGTACCCTTTATCGTCAACGTATTGAAAGGTTGAGAGGAAACGAATATGATCCAAGTGATAAAGAAAATCATGAGGCAAATGAAGAGGACCATGTGTTAATAAGAACTCCAACAACACCATGGCCTTGTAAGCTTCTCTCCACTTCTTCATCTCTCCTTCCCCTTTTCCTATTCTGTTTTCAATTTTATTGTGTAATGTTAAGCTCATGAATGATGAATCTCCACAAGAAACAAACTTAAAGAATTCATTACTTTCTGTGAAGAACATCTACAATTCTCCAGTAATCCACTGTATTAAACGATGCCTCAGCTATTTTAGTCATCGTTTTAGCGTTTGGCGAAGAAGGATCATCGTTTGTCACTTCTTCTACTAACCTAAATAATATTACCAACAAACCAATTTCTTATTAAAGAGACTGAATAATCACTAATGTGTATTATTAGCTTAGCTTATTATAGTGTTAGTCTTACAGCTCAGTTTCGGTAACATCGGTGAGAACAAGTCTAGCAACATTGTACTTGTCATGAAGAAACAAAGAGGCTTGTTTCTTGATTCCTCCAAACCAAAGTGTCCCCATCAAATTTTTCCAACAAAACAAAATTGAATGATCAATGTTGTATCCACAAATCACTTATATATGTCAGCTCAAGACAACATTCTCATGAATAACCACTTTTTTAGCTCAGAGACTTCAGGAGAAGTCAACAACTATTAATAGGTAATGAGTATTTGACCAAATTTAATTAGTGTATCAAACAAAGTAATTGTTTTTTTTTGACTAAAAACAAAGTAATTGTTACAAGCTTACATAAACATTACTTTATAGAGAGGCACTAGTAACAAATTATATAAACACATTAAGCACGGGAGAGACATTGTTTTCTCTCATTTTCTTCCCAAAAGATTATATGAAAATCAAATTTATACTATTAAAGCAGAATCCTTTATATGATTATGCTCTTATTTTTTAATTATTTACAACGCAATGCCAATTCTTAATTTTAGGAACTATTATTAATTAAAATCGGCTAACAAAATCAATCTATTTAAAAAATATTTTAAAACATTATCTAACTTATTCGACCATTTATGTTACATATCATTACGTGTATAATAGTATATGATACAATTTATGTTTTTTTATATCTTTCGTTAATTAATTCAACTTATTATTTTCTTTCATTAACACCTATGACACAAATATTAACTATATACTAGATACGGACCCGCGCTATGCGCGAATATATATTTTTATCGAATTTTCATAAAAATGATTCAATCTATATTATATAATTATCAAATTTGTGGTTTATATTTTGTAAAATATATTTATTTGGATATATTATTATTGAACAATTCTTCTAAATAACACTACTTTAAGTTTTTATCACAAAAATAGCACTCAAGAAAAAATGACCAAAATAGTCTTTTTTATTTTGAAAAATTTAATATATTTTTTTTTAGAAAAAAATTGAAACTCTAACCCCAAAACCTCACTCTTTAACTCTAAACCTGAAGTTTAGAATAGTTAACTCTAGAGATATAAGTGTATATTTACATTTTTAATAAAACTTCTTTATCAATTTTTTTCTTTGTATATTATTTTTTTGACAATTTTTTTTAATGCTATTATAAGATATTTCTTAAATTATTTTCTCTAGTTTTAATAGTATATATAGACAAATTGTATATGATGTTAATTTTTAATTTATAATGTATATATATGTCGCTATTATGAAAAATGTATTATTCCAACCACATGTAAGTATATAGATAGTTAAAATGTTACGAAAGATGGACAAAATGCGAATTGATTAGATTTTGGTGTGTTGCAGGTGCAATTAATGAACCGAAGAGAGTTAGTA
Organism: Sinapis alba; assembly: GCA_012274485.2. Taxonomy (NCBI): domain Eukaryota; kingdom Viridiplantae; phylum Streptophyta; class Magnoliopsida; order Brassicales; family Brassicaceae; genus Sinapis; species Sinapis alba. Next base: position 242,861 of record MU105810.1, on the reverse strand, counting down.
TTGAAGCCATGGTATAAGCAGAGTCATGTCTTGATAAGTATACGTGTATTTAATTTTGTATTGCTCTTCTATTAGTAGATAACCGAAGGTAGTTCGGTTGGTTTAGCGTGACGTTGGTTTAGTTTAAGTAGTTTGGTTACATTTTAAATAGGTAGCTTGTAATATTAATGATATGCTTTTGAAAGGGTCCAAAATTTAAATGACAACTTGTAACAGTAGATAAAAATAAGACTCTCTTTTAATAGATTATATTTAGATTCCAACAAAGCTTTACAAAATATATCATTAAATAATATATTAATTTTACAAATGCATCATAGCACATATGATATATCACCAAATGATATACCAAATGATAAGGTACTAATTTTGTGGTTTACATTTAAAAATTCAACTGATATTTTTAATCATCATCATATATCAAAACATCTATTAATGTAATTCAAATTTTGAAATAATATACATAACCAACTTTAATTATTTTATCATATATAAAAGAAATGGTTTAATTTTGGATTACCAAGCGTGAGGAGAATTATCAACCCGAAATTTTAAAAGGTGCAAAACCATCACAAAAATAATTAATATATTAAAGAAAGTTTAATATATATACGTCTCAAGATTTCATTTTCTATATATACATATAAATTTTTTGTTTATTATGTATACAAAATAAGTTGAATTGCTTTTGTTGTATATACAGGTCAAAATTTTCAAGAATTTAGATAATATTATGAAATTTAAAATAAAATAAATTATATTAGAATAAGTTTTATCTGATATATTTTTAAACTACATGTAATTCTTTCTAAATCGATATTACATAAACCTTCAAAATATATGCGTTTACAAAACTACAATCTTAATTAATAAACTTTGATTATTTTTAGAAACTTAAAATAAAGTCAAACTTTTAAACTAACCTACAATTAATTAGTAGATATTTTTTACAATTACTGCTTTAAAAAAAAGTTATTTCATAGAATATACAAAAAAAATTATCAAGTGGAAATAGATTGAATAAATAGATTTCTATTTCTATTATGAACTAACAAATGGGTTAATAATTTTATCAATGAAAATAATCTTGCACTTTTAAAGCGCATTTCAAAATTTAGTAACATTTTTAAATAAGGTATCTTTGACAAAAAACAAACAAACTCAAACATCTTGAATAGAGGAAACAAATGAAGCAGAACTTATTTCGACCTCCAAAAGAAAAGCGGTTAATTGAATTTCGTAGGTCTAGATTCTGAGGCCCAAGATGCATTGAAGCCCGATCGGTGTTTATTTATAAAAGATGCGTGTATTTGTCCCACATCGTTTGCGAGAACTTGGAAGCTTAATAAACTTGTGTTATAAAAGAAAGCTCACGATCCCAGTAAAAAAGCATCTTTGCGCTTGGGGCAATGACGCAGCTAATGAGGTACTAACCGAGGCGCGTCTATTGCTGGTTGAAAACTATTTCCAAACCCCCTCCTGGGCCTAAGCTAGTCTTGGGCCTTCGAGAATTTCTGGAAGGGCTCCCTTCGGGGTAAAGCCCTACAATTTTTCAGTTCAAGTTTCTTAGACCGAAGTGTAGAGGTATCTAACCTTCCCGAATGAAAAGGTCCCTGAAAAGTCACGTAAACTCGGAAGGAAATGACTTGCAATAACCGAAGACATGTTTGATAAAAAAAAGTTACAGAAATGCTAATAAACATACTTCACAGTAAAGGAACACTATTACCGACATAATCACATACCTCAAAAAGGGAGTTTAAGCATCTTTATTTCAAGAGTGATTTACACTCAAGGTCACTTTATGACTTTATATTACATCACAAGTCACTTATTGCTCCTAGGGTAGTTTTTAGTAACTTTTACTTTCTTTTCCCTAACTAACGCTAACTACAAACAAATTCTAGTTTCCTTTATTTTTGTTTTTTTGTGTTAATTATTTTTATTTAACTTTTTTGACTTTTTGCTTCCATTTCTTTCATATTCATCGTAAGTCTTCTTCTTCTCCAACAAAGACTATAACTTAAGGTTTGTTCTTCTTCTTTTTCCCCTCCACCTTCTTTTTCCTCTTAACCTTGACCTTCATTCTCCGACATGCACCACCGCGAAAACAAGATCAAAAACAAGGGGAAACGCGACGCGACAGTAATGTATCTACAAATTTTCTACCAAAATAACATAAAAAAATAAAAAAGTTGTGTGATTTAGACAGAAATCATAGTTGACGGCCGTGAAAGTTTTTCAGAAACCTTACGAAATTTTGAGAAATAGAAGATAATTACGATATTGCCATTAATGAAAAATAAACATAAAAAGTTATAAATTGAGCATTTGAAGATTAGAATATTCTCATATTAGTCATATATATCTGCTAAAAGTATGGAAGATATCACATTTTTGTAAATATATAGCATCATTTAAGAATTGGAAAAAAAATTCAATTTTTTTGACTTTTTGTCAATAAAACCATGGTTCGAATAAAAATCTCAGAATTTACCATTTAACATTTTAAAAGATTATTTTATTTTCAAAAACATTTAGATAATCATGATAATCAAAATAAATAATGTGTACAAGTTCATGCGTAAAAATATACATATAAACATATGTACATTTTCACATAGATACATCCTATATTATTTAAACAATATACCATAAAATCATATTCGTAAGATATGCACATATACACATATATGTATATATATACATATGTACACATGTGACATGTACATATGATATGCCCATGTACACACACACATATATATGTATTTATAAGTTGTCATACATGCACACATATGCACATGTACACATATACAACATGTACATATATATGTATTTATGAATGGTCATACATGCACACATATGCACATGTACACACATACATTTGTACACATGTACATATGTACATATATATGTATTTATGAATGGTCATACATGCACACATATGCACATGTACACACATATATTTGTACACATGTACATATGTACACGTGTATATATATATATATATATATTCACATGTTCATAACAAAAAAACATATGTTCACATGTACATATATACATATGTATATATGTTCACATGTATGACTACTCATAAATTTTGATTATCATAACTATCTAATTCTTATATTAAGAGTAAAGTAACCAAGTAGAATCTTTAATATCAAAATGTAGTGATATATATTAATTAAGGATTAGTTTTGAACAATTTCTTAATATTTAGATAGCTATTATACAGTAATGATTTTGCGTTGAAGAAACACTATGCGTACATGTGGACAATCAACCTTATGTGTACATGTTAACGTTATCAAAACAAAACACTAGTTTTATAAAAAAAAAACATTCCAATCATCCCATATATGTACATCTCTCTTTCTAAAATTAATCTTAACAAAAATGAAAATACATTTAAGTGAAGAAGAATATGAAACACCATGTATATATATTTTTTCATTGTCCACATGTACAACATTCTACAAAAAAAAATGTACATGGTTCAAATGTTCATTGAACAAGTAATGATATCCAATTATTTGAACGATTTAGAGTTTCGAACATGCATACGCCTAAAAAATAAAAATATGTATACATATTTTCAATTATCCAGTGTATATATTTTTCACAAAATGTTTATATCAACAAATAATGTGGACCAAAGTCTTGCTTGATGGCACATGTGTATATTTACTTGTTCGGTCTCTAACTCTATGAACACCATAGGGAAGTATTTAGGAAAGCTTAATAAATATCATAGTATATATAAAGCGACGAAGCCAAAAATATTTTAGTACAATATTGTTTTGAAGATGGACGTTTTATAATGAGAGTATAATGACATAAAATAGACATTAAATTTATTCAAAGTTTCATCATCTTTTTAGATCGTGTACATATATATGACAAAGTATGGTAGCTTATATGTGTACAATAAGTATGGTAGTGTACATGTGTACAATTAGTATGGTAGTGTACATGTGTACAATAAGTATGGTAGTGTATATGTGTACAATAAAAAAATAGTGTACATCTGTATAATAACCAAAAATTAGTTCAAAGCTAACTTAGAAATAAAGTCAAACATGAAAAACACATTAATCATTTAGTTGCATATAACAAGGATTAAAAGTAGCATTTAGAAGTTTGGAATCAATTAAAGAAAACAAATATGTGTAATCAATAGTTTGGAGTCAAATAAAAAAATAACAAAACATAAAAGTGGCAAAAGCGTAAATACATCATCTTCTACTTCACGATTTTTTTTTAAGGTTTTCTGTAAAAGTGCTACAGCCGTCAACCATGGTTTCGTCTTAAATCATCAAACTGTGTGTGTATTTCATGTTATTTTGGTATCAAAATTATAGATCTATTTGGTATTAATCGATTCAAGATGTTAAACCTCTAAAAATTAAATCTGAATGAATCCAATTTAGGGACCTTCAACATAAAGGGATGAAAAAAAATATGTAGCTGGTGGGTATGGTGGAAGTAGCTCGAGATATGGTGGATACGGATATGTCATAGTGGTGTTGTAGTTGGTGGTGGATGTGAGTTTGGGTCCCATGATGATTTGAGTCTTGCGGTGGTTTGAGTTGGGATGAAGGTAACAGAAGCGATGGTTAACGATATGGGTGTGGTGGTGGTGGAGGTGGTGGTGGTGGTGGTGATGGTGTAGTTGTGAATACAAATTTGTTTAGAAATAAGAGTTTCTAGAAAGAATTAGGAAAGAAGAAAAAAGAGAAAGAGAAAGAGAAAATATATTAAATTTAATTTATTTAATTAGGTGAATCTTGTGAAAGATGAACTAAATTAGTTAGGAGAGAAGAGAAAGTTAAGAAAAAGTGTCCTAAGAGTGAAAAGTGTCTTGGGATGTAATAAAAAGATAAAAATGTGACTTAAAGTGTAAATCTTTCTTATTTCAATAACTTGTCGTATTTCTTGGTACCAGCTTTTAGACTTAGCATTGAGACAAGAAGATATACGCCGTCCCAAGTTCTATAGATTTTCATGCTTTACACCAGCCAAGATAGTTTCATACCTTCCTCCTATATATTAACATCAACACACAACCAAGCGACTCCAGAGTCCAAATCATCTCTTCTACTTTTTTGCATATTGAGCAGTTTCTGTTAGATTCTTATTTTCACCGTAAAGAGTTTTAATTAACTCTTATGAAGCAAATCATGGAAGAAGATTGCACAAATGAAACTTCAAGCAAAACATTTAAATATGCTTTTGTATCTGAAGATCTCTATATTTGTTGCAAGCCCTTAATCGATAATGTACAACTCGAGGTTGAAATTTAACTTGTTTAAGATCACTTTTAGGTATACATCAAACATCTTCACTACAACGGGAAACCAGAGAATCCTACGTGGTTTGCATGTACAAGAAATCCTCTAGAGTGCATGTACTCAACTCTGTTTACCTGCAGCTATATATAGAAGAACCAAAAGAAGAGTTTAGTAAGTGATCTCAAACATTTATTTTCTTGAAACCACGAAATCCAAGCGCATATACATACTTACTAACTGATCAGCAAGCATATTAGAAAAGTTAAAAACTTTTGAGTGCAATAGTTGAACAACTTGTATTCACCCTCGACACCGAACCATTTAAAATGGGAAACACCCGTTGGTCAAAAGAAAGCAAAAGCATTCAGATTCCATCAATCAATGAAACGATCTTGAGATAGAAAACTAAACTAGTGGAGTTGAGGATGCTTAGTCTTCACAGGTTCATATATAGCAACAAGTAAAGAAATGTGGATTCACAGTAACTGCCATGTTTACAAGAACAGACCCACCTCATGTCAAATTTCAAGATTCAGTATTTGAAACACAAAACCTAATACTCCATCCTTTTCAAATTAAATGTCGTTCTGGAGTAGAATTTTTGTTTCAAAATAAGTGTCGTTTTTGGTTTTCAATGCAAAATTTATTGGTAATATTTTATATTCTATTTTTCTATTGGTTGATATATGATTAGGTGTATTGGTAATAGTGTTTTTATTTTGAAAACATGTAAAATTATTATCCATCAGCATTAAATTCTAGTTGACGAAATCAATCAGAAACCACCAGAAGATAATACACGATTTACAATTTTGTAGAAAACGTAACATACCACCTTAACAGCAACTTCTTCTCCAGTCTGGACATTAATCCCTTCAAGACCAGTCTGGACATTAATCCATCTCTTTGTAACTCTGAACAAAGACGAAGTCCACAAGTTTTACACTTACTCTCACCAATAGTCTCCACAAGAACAGCTTCCACGGTTGAAATGATGGAACCTGCTATTATCCCTCACGATAATCTCTCGCTCTGTGATCTTCGAAATAAACTTGATCGCGACATGACAATCCCTGCATATCCTTATGTTCTTAGTGACCCTAATCGTTGTGCCAGGCTCTGTGTTAATGATACCAAAAGCTATAGCTAATCTCTCGCTGTGTCCAAACAAAAGCTCTCTCTTATGCTCCTCATCCACATCGTGAAGCACTCCGCTTGTGTCTGCAACATATCCTTCTTTCTCCATCTGTTCCATTACAGCTTCAAGAAACTCGTTGATTCTCTCCATACTCGAATGTGATCTATCTCCTGAAACAAAACCATGAGTCTTGTTTTTGAATTCGATCCAACTACATGCTGGCTTTTTCCTCATTCCTAGTTTCTTCATTCTCAATCTCAGTTTCGCCATCTCTTTCCATCTCCCGTTAGATGCATACATATTGCACATCAGAACATACGCTCCCATGTTTTCAGAATCAACAGCGAATATCTTCTCCGCTACCTTCTCTGCTAGCTCAAGATTCTTGTGCACGCTGCAAGAAGACAGTAACGTAGACCAGACGCTACCCGTAGGCTCAACACGCATGTTTGAAATGAAGTCGTAAGCTTCTTCCAGCTTCCCAGCACGGCCTAGAAGATCAGCTACAGCTGCGTAATGTTCCAACTCTGGGTTCACACCGTAAACCTCAGTCATGCTGTTGAAATATCCCCACGCCTCATCTACCAACCCAACGTGACTACAAGCAGTTAGTACAGCAACAAACGCCACGTGATTTGGTTCCACTCCTTGCAGTTTCATTTCCTCAAACAAGGAAACTGCTTCATGCCCATGGCCATGTAAGGCATGCCCCATTATAATAGCCGTCCACGAAACTTCGTCATGCACATTCATACTGTCAAAAATCTTCCTAGCAGCCTTAATATTCCCACATTTGGAGTACATATCCACAAGTGCACTATCTATGAATATGTTATCGCTATATCCACCCCTTAACACATATCCGTGAAGTTGTTTCCCAAGGTGCAAGGTGGATAAGTGAGCACAAGCAGGCAACACACTCGAGAAAGCCACAGGTCCTGGCCTAACCTTTGCGGTCACCATTTGCCTGAATAACTTGAGAGCCTCGTTATATCTACCGTTCTGTACATACCCAGCAACAAGCGAGTTATATGAGATACTATCACGTCTCAACAAGTGAGAAAACACTCTTTCCGAATCTTCAATCCGAGCACTTTTAGCATACATATCAACCAAGCTACTCCCAATATACACATCTGCATCAATCCCTTTCCTAATCACATACCCATGAATCTCTTTTCCTTTGGTAACATCAACATACTCTGAAAATATAGGAAGAACACTAGACAAAGTGAAAGCGTCAGGCTTTATAGCCTCACTTGCCATCTCCCTAACCATTCTCAAAGCATCTTCATACATTCCACTTTGTGCATAACCTGCAATGATCGTGTTCCAAGAAACCACATCCTTTCTAGGCATCAATTCAAAAACTTTCCTCACACTATCTATCCCTAAAGGCAGAACACTACTCATAGAATCAGACATTCTGTGAGGCATTTCATCGAACAGTTTACCTACACTAATCTTGGAACCCATCCCCTGAAGCTTAGCATACATATTCATAAGGGCATTGCAAGTATACAAATCGCAATCCAACCCAAGCCTAACAATATACCCATGAACAGACTCACCAAACCTCAAATCCGACATCATCGTACACGATTTCAGGACAGAAGGGAAGACATTGTGATCTGGGCATCTCCCAGAAGCTCGCATTTGAACGAAGGAAGACAATGCGCGGGAGAAGAGTGACTGGTCGGTGAAGCATCTGATGACGGACTTCCATGCGAGAACGGGAGGAGACTCGAGGGTGTGGAAAAGAAGCAACGCTTCGTGTAAGAGTCTGAGGTTGGTGTAGATGGAGATGACGACGGAGGCTGATGTGTGGGAGAGTGATTGGGTTCTGAGAAACTGGGCGTGGAGCTGCTTGGCTTGGTGTTTGGATTTGATGCGTGTGGGGTTCTTGATCAGGGTTTTGATTAGGGCTTTTGATGAACTCATTCTTGTGAATGAATGAAACGTTTTGAAGCGTAAAGTTTGTTCCTTTATAGTGAAAATTTACTATGCTTTTATGTAATTGTTCAGTCTCATATTACAAAACTGAATTTTTAAGAGATGAGACAAACCAACGTTAAGTGGAAGAAGAACTTAGTAAATTTTCACTAAATCAAAGACTATTTTGTTTACACAAGAACAGAGTTGAGACAAGGGTTTATGGGATGGATACAACAATGCATTAAAGAGAGAGAGAGAGAGAGAGTTTCTTAAGAAGTAGAAAGATAAATTTGTTTTTGATTCCAATTGCGACACAACACGACACTTGCAAGTCTCTCTTTAGTCGTCTTCTCTTTCTGGAGGAAGGCCACAAGGTAGAAGCATTTTCTGCAAAAATCGAAAGATTTTCCGAGTTATAAGCCATAATAAGCAAACATGAGCTTGCCAATTATTCTGAATCAAAATTGTGAAAATATGAAGACATTTAAGGTTATCACACTAGACTAATAATCTCTCAATTCTCAACTTATCATGCATACATAAAATTAACAGCTATAATTCTCAACCAAATCAATGAATATTAAGAGGGAAAGAAAATACATAAATGAATCTACACTCTGACATAATGCACAGAGAACATAACCGAAACTAACTCTCATTAGCTAAACCAATAATCATAATCCAAACATGAAATGTTGTTCCTTGAGTAAGTGCAAGACAAAAGACCAAAACAAACAAACACATTTGATTGTTAACAGAAGCAAAGATAGTCTAGAGAGAAAAGAAGAAGGACCTGCATAAAGTTGTAGCGTTCACGTCCAATGGACTCGTTCTCAGCGATAGCAAAGTAAGCAAGCATGGGGTAGTGACCAATGTAAGAAGCATAACTGTCACGCTGAATGTTCACAGCCCATTCACTAGACAACACCATATAATAGATAGTTCCAATTAGTCCACAAGCCTGAAGAAAATCAAAATTATTACAGAAAAAAAAAGAAAGAAAAAACTTACAATCTGCTCAAATCAGCATGGCCAGTACCAACATACTTAGCTTGAAGATGTTCAAGCTGAGAATTGATGTTAAACCTATCACTTGCCTGCACCAAACAAAAACAATTAAAAATTTGAGATTTACGTAACTATCTGATGCTAAAGAAAAACCTAATTTCGAAGAGATTGAACTAATTTAGTGTTAATCAGCGAATCGAATTCGGTTTTCCTCATAGCTATATCCAAAGTTTCAATTTTGGAGAAGAAAAAATAGGGTTTCGAAAGCATACCTGCATCTTTGCCCTTTCAGATACTAAGTTCGCAAGAGCTCTTTGAAGAAGATTCAGTTTAAAAGAAAACAGAAGATACTGCTCTATTTTGCTCCGTCCCTTGATATATTTACTTCCACCGACATGTGAATTAATTTCTCGAGAAACTTAATGGGTTTTAAAATGGGCTTTGGCCAACACAAAATCAAACATTACAACGGAACCAATATTCGAGTTTTCTATCTTCTCGCACACCAAGTGGTGCATCAAATTGATACCTGCACCATTATCCCAAAACCCTATAAATTGGGGTTCTTATATTTTTTTTTGTCTAATAAAAAAAAAAAATTAATCACGAATCGTTACGTGTCAGTGGGACTCGCAAACAGTACAAAAAACAAAAAGAAAAGTATCTTATTTGGCGACATTTACATACGTTTCTTATTAATTTGTGCCCCCACTACCTTTTTCTTAATAATCCCTTTTTAAGAGGGATAAAGATGCTCTCATCTCTTATATTTTTATATACAAAGTTGAGTTTTATTTAAAGCTAGTTAAGCAAATGGTACACGAAATTAAAAAAAAAATTATGAATTTTTCATCTTCTTATTATTTAATCCAAATATTTTAACAAACCATTTAATAGTCCATAAATTTATGTATTAATCATATATAATTAAAATTCTTTTTTTTTGTTATGAAAAATCATTACCCAGAAATATATCATATTATTTAATATTTAAATCTCAAATATAATTTTTTCAAATAAATATGTAGGTCTGGACGTTCGGGTACCCTTCGGATTCATGTCGGGTATTTCAGTATAGGAGTCTAGAATTTGTTCAGAGATTTTTACATATTAGATCGGGTTCGAATATTTTTAGTTCAGATTCAGATATTTCGTGTATAACTAAAATAACCAAATTTATTTAGCAAATTACTGTGAACCAGAGAACTTAACCGGATTTACTTATATAAGATATAACTGATTGGATTCGGTTATCCGACCATGCTCATATTAAAATCCGTTCGGATATTTTATATTTCGATTCCACTCAGGTTCAAATTTTTTGAGTCGGTTTCGGATTCAGGTATCAGGTAATTAAAATGCCATGCCTATAAATATGTTTAGAATGAATATGAAATATCATTTGTTATATCTTCAATCATTTAAATATATTAACTTAAATTACATGAAAACGAAAGATTTTTTTTTCTAATCTACAAAATGAAATTCTGTTTTAACATATTTAACTAAATATAATAATTTGATTATAAAAATATATTATACATATATATAAAGCTCATATTTGATGATGGTTCATCATTTATATGAATATTACATCTTTCAATATTTATTTTTGTAGTTAAAATATACATACAAATATGCTTAAAATAAATAAAAGTGTCATTTATCATTTTTAATAAGTTATACATGAAATAATAAAAATATAAAAGGATATTTGTTATTTTATATCGTAAAATAAATTTAAATTTCAGTTTAGTAAAATAAATTTGAAACTTAATTATAATAATATAGTTGAGACTTTTATAGTTGAGACTTTTATATATTTTTAATTTTTTTTTCTATTTAAATGAGCGAGTCAGTGAATGAATGTGACTTGATCTAAAGTTGTTATATACAATACATGTTTCAAATAAAACATATATTACTAAAATAAAAATAAAAGTACCTAACTAAAATTGGGAGATATTCCCCAAATGACATAAAATTTGATTTTAAATGTAAAAATATATCTCAAATTTAATCAAATATAAAAGTAACCTAAAGTGTAGTGAAATTACAGTAATCTCCTTAGACTAAACAAAAACCTGTAATCATATCTTTTTTTATCATAACCATGCGAAGTATTCTCAGGTTAGTGAAGTCTGCTATGAGAAAAAAATTATGTATTAAATTTTTAAAATAATTTATAAAATTTATAAAAAATCATGTAATTATAAAAAATTCTAACTGATGTAACTTTAGATTTACTAAAATTAAATTATTTTCAACATAGGTGAGTTAATATATGTTGTAAGTCATGATTGATTTAGGGTTTAGTAACATATGTTATAATATTGTTTGTATTTTAGGGTTAGATTTTTAGAATCTTATTCTTTAAAAAAAAATATTTTGATAAATATGTTTTTAGTTTTGTACATATTAAACACTTTATAAGTTGATCTTATGTTTAATTAAGTGTTTGTTGCTATTTAATTAGTTATTTGATTTTAGGGTTTAGAAGACTTAATTTATGATGCATTTGAAGACTTCCTTCGAACCAAAAATATTTAACTTAATTAGAAGTTTTGTCTCCTTATATATTTTTTACACATTCACTTTCTTCCTCTCAGATGGATGCAACAAAAATGTAATATTTCTCACTCTAAAACTTTTTAACCTCTTTCTAATCCCTTGAACTTAAAAACATCAAAATTTATATCAATTTATCATCTTTTTGTCTTATGTCTTTCTCATTACTTTATCTTGTTTTGCAGATTTTTCATTTTATGGTTTCATCTTCCATTCTTATAAAGGTAGACGTATACATTTTAGATATGTATTTTTCTGTTTTATATGTTAAATTTGAAAAGCTATAGATTCAACCTAATGTGATTGTTTTATTTATTATTTAAGAATAAAAAAATTTATTTTTGAAGTTTTTCTATGTTTTGAAGTTATTTTAATGCTTTTGGATATGTAGTTTTTTTAGATTTGAAGACAATATCAGACTTTAGCTTAAAATTGGTAAGATTTTGTTTTTCACCAATTGTTTATTTTGGTATGTTTTGTGTGCTAAGTCTAAAAAATTTTATTGATTCAACTTATTGTGATTATTTTCTTATTATTTAATCTTAAAATTGTATTTTTTGTAGCTTATCTTTCTTTCTAAAAACTAAGATATAGATCATTAAATTTTTGGTATATTCATTTACTGTGTGTTAAAACCAAATAAACATATAAATTCAAAATCATTGTGATTATATATTTTGTTATTATATTAGTTATAATTTTTTTAGTTTTAAATGATATAAAGTTCTACCCCATCCAAACATATTTCCCCCAATTGCTATGATATCATGAAACCCGTACACATTGATCATTCATCTGAAGACGTTAAACGTGTATTCAGCTCTGCTCAGGCGTCCATCCTTTTCACCATTGTTTATATCATTGAAACCCTCTAGAACAACCCTACACTTGCTTATATATAGAGGCCAGTCTCAGTTAACCACATGCCCGGCCCTGAAAAACTAAAATAAATAAGGGCTGGAAGCATACAAAAAAAGGCAGTCAAGAAGGTTTGAACTTGTAATCTTTGAAGAGAACATCAACTACTTAACCATCTAACCTACTGATAACACTACAAATATTGACCGAAAACTAAATTTCATAATAACAGCCAGAAGCAGATGCTTCTACTGCTTTTACCCAGGGACGCTACTGGTTAACCAGGTTAAATTCTCCAAAAATTGTTCCATAGCTGTTGATTAGGATTACCATAGAGGTAAGTACAATAAAAGGTAGAACTAGCAACTTCTAATATATCTATATCCATGTAAGTGAGAGACTGTTTCGAACGAAATCAACTGAGCAACATCACTCAAAATTTCGATAATCCTCCGCTTAAGCCTTCAGATGACAAGAGAAAAATGTCAGCATATCCAAGCTCTTTTTATAAGATATTCGCATACTTAATTCATTTCTTAATATTTTGAGGAACCTAATATAGGTCTAAAAGGCTTCCTAATGTCTTTAAATTAGGAAATTGTCACATGAGATTCTTCTTTAGCCTCTGAAAATTTTAATAAATGATACTTATGGTCTTAGTGGTGATTTTGAGGCAATCACCAAGCCTTCAACAGTGTCTTCCAAATTTTTATTTGTTAAATGGACAAGGCCGGCTCAATGCATTGGTAGATTTTAGGATAAAAATTGGATCCTTAAAATATATTATATTATACTTTTTATTAAAAATTTCATCTTATAAAAATTTGTAAGTAATATTTTATATATTTATAATAAAAATAAAATATAAAAGTTTTTGGACGTTTTTTGTTAAAAAATATTTTATAAAATATATGTATACATGTAAAAATTGGGGTCCTTAATTACTATTACACGGAGGACAATTAAATTAGACCCGGGGCGATCAAACCCATTGTCTCCCATTAGAGCCGGCATTGTGAATGTATTGTACTCTTTAGCTTGGATATCCTATCTTGCGTTTGGAAACCTTTCCAGACAGGATATGGAACACATCTCAAAGCCTGTAAACATAGCCGATTAATGTTAAAGGTAAAAAAACAGTGGTCTTGACTCTAAACGCCCCAAAACTATTAAAATTCGTATTAAATTATTTATTGCTCTCAGATTTTCAGAATCGACCCCATAATTTGAGTAATGGAGATAGGTGGATGTAGATACTGAGGAGGGGTTAGGCATCATCTTAAATGTATTCAAGCTATGGGGACTTTTGGTCTGCTTAAAAGCCCTTATTTAATGACTCCAGTATTATTACATTGCACATTATATCATTTACATCTACCATACGTGTCCTAACTATAACCTCTCCATCTCCATAAGCTAGATGTAAATGGAATCAAAATACTACTCACGAACAGTTATAAATACACACACTCACACCATATAGTTCGTTTATACATGTTTGCAACTAAAGAAATTAACATCTTTCTTAAGTAAAACACACAAATAAACCCAAAAATTGACACTGAAGATGGAATTAGTCGGTGAAGAAGTAATCAAACCATCTTCACCAACACCTAATCATCTACAAAGTCTTCATCTTTCTCTCTTTGATCAGTTTCTTCCACCAACATACCAAACCGTTGTTTTGTTCTACGACAAAGAATCTGAATTTGATCAAACAAAATCCAAAGAAGACATAATAGGAACGACATTGGTCCAGAGGCTCAAGAGCTCTCTCTCACACACTCTCACACGTTTCTACCCGCTCGCTGGACGGATCCATGGCGTCACTGTTGATTGTAACGACGAAGGAGTTCTGTTTACTGAGGCAAGAACGGATGTACCTCTCTCGGATTTCCTAGATAATCCTCGATATGATTTGCTTCAGCAACTAATAGCCTCTTCGAAAGTCTCGGATCCAGGTACTATTATTCTTTTAACTTTTACTGTTTACTCCATCTGTTTCAAATTAGATGTCGTTCTGGAGTAAAATTTTTGTTTTAAAATAAGTGTTGTTTTTGTTGGATTAAGCTTGAAAGAAAAGGAAACTTGAGATATAAGTGAAAGACCTAATCCTACCGAGTTATGGTTTAGTAAAAGGATTAGGAAAAGGAAATACAAAAATATGTTAAGTTGATAGAGATTAGGAGTTATCTAATCCCTATATAAGGAGATGCAAAGTTGTTGCATAACTTATGAGTTTTGTGATTGAGAACTTAAGGTTTTTGAGATAGTTTTCCTTAGGAGATTAATAAGAGAGTTATTCTTATTATTTGAGTTCATACAATTGAGATTCTATATTTGGTATCAGAGCCATAAAGACCATTGATGTTCGTTGTTGTTCGTAAAATCGGATGAGAAGCTTGAAGATCATGGAAGTTATGGAGAAAAAGATAACCATAGTTGACGATGTAAAGGAAGAAGAATTTGAGATAAAATCCAAGGAGCGTGGATTCTCTTCTATCAAGTGTCTAAAATTAAACTCCTCTAATTACACCATGCTGGCCAAACGAATGAAGATTGATGGGTTAATGAACAAGGTGTTGGAAGCCATTCTGTCCGGAACTAAAACAGAAGAGAAGAACTACATGATGATTGCTTTATTGTTCCAATCTATACCTGATGTGTTAATCTTACACGTTGGAGCTAAACAAGTCCCTGATTTAAATAAAACAAGCTGTGAATATATTGTTGGAAAACTAAAAGCTTATCAAAAAAAAATCAGTGAAGAAGGGGAAGAACAACAAGATGAACATGGTAAAGTATTCTCAGCTAACATGGGATTTAACAAACCCAACATGGACACGCAACAAACCCATTACGAGAGTTACGGTGGTAGCAAAAGAAGAGGACGAGGAGGTTGCTCTAACTGGAGAGCAATAGGCCATGGAATAGATATTCTTGACGTGGTTCATGTCATAAACTATGACATGCTTAAACATATAGAGAGGTATACGCATCGTATGAAGCGTACAAGACGTGCGGGGAAAAACGGTGTTGCTACTTCCTTCTTGACTCTTCATAATACTGAAGTTTTCTATGATATGAAGCAGATGCTTGTTCAGAGCAACAATTCGGTACCTCCAGAGCTAGCTAGGCATGAATCGTCCAGATTAAAACCAGTACAAATTAAAGGTGATCTGTTGATGATCTATGAACGTGATCTATTGGTGAAAACAACCAGATATCACTTGTACAAGGTGACTGTAGAAGTTGATAATATCAAGTGTTTGCAGCTAACATCATCGACTGATTCAAGCAAGTGGCATGCACGCTTAGACCATGTTAACCTGGAGACATTAAAGATGATGATGAATAAAGACTTGGTTGTTCACATACCAAGCATCATATTAGAAAAGGAGACATGTGTGTCATGGCTACATGGTAAACAGACGAGGCAGTCCTTCTCACAAGCAACCTCGTACCGAACCACCCAAACTCTGATACTTATCCATGGAGATTCTTTTTTGCTCAAGGAGAAGGAAGCATTGGATAAGTTCAAGAAATTCAAAATACTTGCTGAACAAGAAACGAGAGCTACTATTAAAATGTCCCAAACAGATAGAGGTGGAGAGTTTGTGTCTCATGGGCTCCACGACTACTGCAATAAGCACGGTATGAAGAGATACTTGACTGCACTTTATTCTCATAAACGTAACGGAGTGGTCGAGAGGCATAATAAGACGTTAGCAAAGATGACTAGGAGTATCTTGAATCCTATGAGTTCACCTGACTATCTATGGAGAGAATCTGCGAGATGTTGCATATATTTAATTAATATGATATCAACAAAATCGTTAGTTAAAAGATCTTCATACGAAGGACTGAAAGGGTATGAATTTCTGTACATGGTTGATACTATCTACAAATATGCTATAGGCCAGCTCAAGGGTTTCGAAGGAAAGAAGCTTGTATCTGCAACCAAGGAAGGCTTGAAACTCGAGAGCGGTCTGAGGACGAGAAGAAGAGAAAGGAAGAGCTAAAGGAGAAGTTTGAAGGACTGTGCAAAGTGATCAAGGACGTTTTGGGAGACAAAGTGGAGAAGGTTATCGTCTCTGACCGTGTTGTTGACTCACCGTACTGTCTTGTGTCGGGTGAATACGGCTGGACCGTAAACATGGAGAGGATCATGAAAGCACAAGCTTTAAGAGATAGCAGCATGGCGGGTTACATGTCGAGCAAGAAGAAGATGGAGATCAATCCAGAGAATGCAATCATGGAGGAGCTGAGGAAAAGATCAGAAGCTGATAAGAATGACAAGTCTGTGAAGGATCTCGTTCTACTCATCTTTGAGACCGCTCTTAGAACCTCTGGTTATGCAAGGACAAACTGTGTTGAAAAAGAAAGTTGTGGAGTTTCCGTAACATTTATTATTGACTTGAGAGAGTTCGGAATTGATGGCTCTCAGAACACTCGATTTATGAGGGAGAACATGATAAATCAAGAGAAATTAGACAGAGAGAAAGAAGAGAGTAATGATGATGGTGATAAAGAACAAGAAGCCCCACAGCCTCAGTTAAAGAATTCAATAAGAGTAAGTGCGAGGCCAACGTATATGAATGATTGTGTTCATATCACAGAAACAGAGTGTGAAAATAATGTGATGGTAATAAACGAGGAGCCGTGGATAGAAGCGTGTAAGGACCTCTCGTTGTATCAAAAGGAGGAAAAAGAGAATCTTCTTTTCATGGTTGTGTACGTGGATGACTTACGCACGGCTGAAGATCTACAAACAGAAGCTAACTGTCAAGATGATCTTGCTCGACGTCTTACATCTTTTAAGTCAGAGTCTTCGCACCTTAAGAGAGAGAAAGATCTTCTTGGTGCTAAAGATAAAATTACCACCAAGGAATCTGAGCTGATTCAGAAGATCTTAACAAAGAGGGAATGTGAAATCGAGAACAAGAGAGAAGTCCTAGGTGAAAAAGAAGAAGACTTGCAGGATGCAGCGAGGAAGGTTCTCACTGAGAATAAGAAACTAAACCAGGCAAAGTGGAATGCCAAGCATAGGCTTCACAGGAAAGAGAAGAAATCATCCAAGGACAGAGCAGGAAATATAGCTGCCAACAGAGATGCAAGTAATGAAACCGAGAAAGCTGATACTGTTATTACTCCTAATGTTCCTCTCGTTTTTAGACTCTTACAAGTCCAACTCTGGGAATATGAAGTCAAAAAGAAAGCTGGCCAAGTTGCAGTTGTGTACGCAGATAGGAGTATAATGATATGGGGTTCTGAGAAAGGGACATGTAGGACTACTCTTAGTGGAGTTGATACAAGCGGAGACCATTTCTTTTTGTTCTGTGAAAGCCAGAGACAAACCAAGGATAGAGTTGCAGGTGTGAGGTACAATGACTCAGGAAGTCTGTTGGCTTGTCAAAATACAAGAAAAACAATTGAAATATTTTGGGTGTTAAGTCGGGATATACAAAGATGTAAGGAGTCACGTGGAACTGTAATAAAGTTACATGCAACTTCTGAGATACCAATTGTTGGAGAAAGTGATAGTGGTCATAGGGTTGACCCGAAAGATGGCAAGAGCGTGGCAGGAAATATTTTGTATGTTGATGAAAGTCCAATTACGCGATGTTCGAGTAAACAAGAGACTGGTGAATTATCATCATGTGAACAGAAAGTCGAGACCTTGTCAATAACACTTGGAAGATTGAAGTTCAAAGAGATGAGAGGTCTCGTTGATATTGAAGATTTGTCAAAAATGGATTTCAAGCTTAAGGGGGAGAATGTTGGATTAAGCTTGAAAGAAAAGGAAACTTGAGATATAAGTGAAAGACCTAATCCTACCGAGTTATGGTTTAGTAAAAGGATTAGGAAAAGGAAATACAAAAATATGTTAAGTTGATAGAGATTAGGAGTTATCTAATCCCTATATAAGGAGATGCAAAGTTGTTGCATAACTTATGAGTTTTGTGATTGAGAACTTAAGGTTTTTGAGATAGTTTTCCTTAGGAGATTAATAAGAGAGTTATTCTTATTATTTGAGTTCATACAATTGAGATTCTATAGTTTTCGGTTTTCAATGCAAAATTTATTGATAATATTCTTTATTCTATTTTTCTATTGGTTGATGTATGGTTAGGTGTATTGGTAATAGTGTTTTTATTTTGAAAATATGTAAAACTAAATGTTTCCTTAATCTGTGTGCATAAACCTAGAACGACAACTAATATGAAACGGAAGGAGTATTAATTTCAGTTTCAAAAACAAGTTAGCATTCTGTGGCCTGACATTTCTATCATAGTTTTGATTATTGTTTGTGTCGGCGCGTTTTCGTTACATTTATATAGCGTTGGGAATTTTGGCATTTGGTTTGGTTAAGTTCTTTTAATTCGGTTTTCGGATTTTTAATTCTAAAAATACATGATCTGTTTATTTATCTATGAAAATTTGATTTACTTTTGGTTATCTTGGTTTTTGATTTGGATAACAAGGTATAAACCGGTTAATATCTGATATTTTTGGATCCAATTCAGTTCCGGTTTGATTCTTATTTTTGGATAATTTAGGTTAATTCGAATAAATTTTATGGATAATTCAGATTTTTCGAGAAAAATACCAGGTAATTGTTGGGGTTTCAAATAAAATATCAAGTAGTTTTGGGGTTTTCAGATAAAATATCAAGTAGTTCAGATAATTTAAAATATTTTTGATAAAACCATATGGACAATTCGGTTTATAAATAGTATTTTAAAATATTTTGTTATTTCAATACTAAATATAATTAAAACATTTATGTACACAAATTTTATTTTAAAAATTTGGGTAGTCATTTAGTTTTTGGTTCAGTTCAAGTTTGATTCAAAAAAAATATATGACCAATTCGAATATTTATGAAATTTGGTATGACTTTGGTTTCAGTTTTACGGTTTAATATGGTTCAATTCCAGGCAAATGTGTGCAAACCTATATTTACATGTTATAGTACTAAGTTAAATTTTATAAAAAACAATATTTAGTAATATTTTATATGAATAGTATACAAAACAAAAAAAAAACACAAATTCAATAGAGAAATTCTGCCCCTTTTAGGTTGTTTGTCACAAAAATAGCTTTTAAGGAAGAAAATGACCAAAATATTTTTTTTAGAAGCTAAAAAATTTATTTATATGCATTTATACCCCTAGGGTTAACTAATTTGGACTTTAGGGTTTAGAGTAAAGGGGTGGGTTTGAGGTTAGGGTTTCAAATTTCAAAAAAAAAAAAAAAAAAATCAAAATTTCAAAAAAAAAAAAGTCTATTTTGGTCATTTTATTTTTTGAAGGCTATTTTTGTGACAAAAACTTAAAAAGGGCTATTTAAGAGAATTGTCCAATTCAATAAGTGTAGTTATCTCAACTAAATAAATATAGCAAAATGGTTTTGAATTTTTGTTTGCGGTCCATTTTAGAAAATATTTTATGGAAAATTAGTTGTATTTTAAACATAATGTGCATATACATATCTTTAATTTTTTACATTTAAATACAAATTCACTGAATAAACCTAATATCGATGTTAATTTTTGAAAAGGCATGTGGCCACTGTTGCGAGTGAAGGTCAGTTTCTTTAGAAACGGAGGATTTGCGGTTGCGGTTGGCGTTTCTCACAAAATCTGCGACACAACTTCTTTGGGGATGTTTATTTGCGACTGGACTAATGCCGCAAAAGGAAACGTTTTGGCCGTAAAACCAGATTTTGAGTCGTCTATTTTCTACCCTCCTGGTGATCTTTCTATCAATCTCCCACCGACTATGGAACGAACAAGCACCTTGACAAAGAGATTTGTCTTTGGTCCCGACAAGATTAAAGAACTCAAAAGCAAAGCTTCAAGCAAACTTGTGACACACGCAACCCGTAACGAGGCAACAACCGCGCTACTCTTGAAATATATGATGAGGGCAAGTCGATCAACAGCGGATTGTATTATAGCACAGACCATGGATTTGCGGGGTAGGGTTCCTTCTAGTTTCTTGTCAGACAAGGCATTAGGTAACTTCTTCTTTTTACCTACGTTAAAAGAACACACAGAGAAGGAGATTGAACTACAGGATTTGGTCTTCAAGCTAAGGAACAATAAGAAGGAACTTGATGAGTTGATCAACGAAGATTCAGATCAGGTGGGTGAGAGGCTTATGAGCTCTATGTTGAGTACGTTATATGAGATGAGTCCTGAGACAGAGACATATGTAGTTACTAGCTGGTGTAGAATGCCGTTTTACGGGGCAGATTTTGGGTTGGGAACTCCGGTTTGGGTCGCGGCTGATTCGATTGACAAGACGCAGGTTGTATTGGTCGATGCAAATGATGGTGAAGGAATTGAAGCGTGGGTTACGTTACCTGAAGATGACATGTTTGCGTTCGAAAATGACGAGGAATTGCTCGCCTTTGCATCTACCTAAGCGTACCGCAATTCTGTTTTAGCTATAAGTATTTGGTTAACGAAGAATGATTATGTAATAATGTTATTGCTTTGTATCTTACAATGGTTTTTATTTGTTTGTCACATTTGATGCATCTTTTATCGCAGTGGAACCTTTCATATATGCTTTCTCATATTTGGATCAGAGCCAAAGAAAATCAATAGATGGGATAATTAATCCAGAAAATCAATGGCCTTCTTATTCTGCCTAGATGAGTTCCGGCTCCCGGACCGAGTTTTTTTCCTATCTCCGGCAAAATTGAAAACTTATGCTAAGGGAGATCTTTTCATATTTGAGGATATGAAATGATCTAACCTATCAACTAATAATGACCTAATAAAGAAACCCCAAATCTTAGAACAAGGGATCAACTATCTAAAACTTTGGCTATAGAGTTAGGGGCTATAACTAGAATTTTATAACCAATACGTTGTAGTTGTGGCTCTCTTGATCAATAATAAACTATTTTGATAGTTGATCATGCTCTTTACTGTTTTTTTTTTAATGTAGTAAACGAATAATCCCACTTAAAATTATCTTAACAATTTTGCCCTAGAAAGAGGAGGGGATAACTAAGAATATGTGAAAATGACAGAAAATAAGAACATCGAGCAACCTTTGGCCACTCCGTCCGAAACCGAGTTACACAGCCATGCAAAAGAAAACCACCGAGATACACACAACTCAAGAAAGCAACGCCTCTACGGATAATCCCGTACTCATCTCGGAGATCCAGACCTTGAAATATAAGATGGAAGAATACTCCAAGCAGTTGGAGCAGAGCGTTCATAAGCTATCACATCTCAAAGCCGAGAACCTAGTTCTCCGAGAGGAGAACTCAGTCCTCAACACTGATGGAAAAAAGTGAAGCATGTTCTAAACCCACATTCGACTTATACCGCCCTTGAATACTCCAGCTGAGGGAGGTAGCGTCATTCGAAGGGCTCCACCATTGAATGGAGAACGACATAAGGGACTGATATTTCGGGTGCAAACCAGGTAAACACAGTGGAAGACTACGACGACTCAGACACAAACTATGATATGAAAATAAATGAAGAAGATGCTGCAAAGAAATCAAAAGAGACCGTTTACCTAAAAGAGGTCTTCTCCAAGAAATTTGAAGTGGTCTGGTCGCTTATAGAAATACTTGCTATATTGCTCCTCCTATCAAGAAAAGCGCACCCAATTGTTATGCAAATACTCCCTTTGCGGACGAGACCGCCTTGGTAGAGATGCCAGGAAGTTCTTCTTTCCAAACACGAGGATTTATGACGGAACTAGTGATCTGGATAGTCACATGGCTCAATACAAACAACATATGCTTATTATATCTATCCAGAAAGAACTTCGGGAAACTACCATGTGCAAGGGGTTTGGCTCAACTTCGACCGGATCTGTCCTGCAATGGTACATCAACCTGCCTAGCGGATCAACACACTCCTTTGCAGACATAACCGACTAGTTCGTAGAGGAATTTGCAAGCAGCAGAAACCTAAAAAAGGATGGCCAAAGATCTTTATAAGATCTTACAACACCAAGCTGAACCACTGCATAGCTATATATCATGATTAACCCATAAAAGGCATCCATCCCCATATGTAATGCCTCAACAG
The DNA here is from genome assembly GCA_012274485.2 of Sinapis alba. Lineage (NCBI taxonomy): Eukaryota > Viridiplantae > Streptophyta > Magnoliopsida > Brassicales > Brassicaceae > Sinapis > Sinapis alba. The sequence goes on along the minus strand of MU105810.1, from coordinate 219,991 downwards.
CCATCTCTGCCTTCAAGAGAAGCCTGCTATCCGATGGGAACCTCTATAAGGAGCTGACCATATACCAGTAAAGAACCATGGAGGATATTTTGTCTCAGGCTTGGGCACAAGTAAAATAGTAAAAAGATTCAACATATTGATCTAAACACTCACAAAATAAGGAATCTCGGGTCACAAAGAATGAGAGAAGCGACAAAGATGATAAACCCTATCATAAGTCTGTGAATGAGGTAGGAGGCATGAATCATGGTATATACCACAACCAACCTATAGAAAACCCCAAAAGAATGACAGTGTCAACATGGCCAGATATCTTGAGTCTCTGAGGTCTATGAAACTTTTGTTGTTGATCCTTTAACCATAATACCTAACTCTTGTGCTTTCAAGAGTCCTTCTCGATTCAGATTGTTAGGAGAAGTCAATGAAGTTGTGACAGAGCCATCTAGCTCACTCTGCTTGACAAGAGACGGGAAGGAGACGAAACCTTCCTACAAAATACCAAGACATGGAATGGAAGACAGTTCGTGGAAGAGGAAAGTGTGGCCATCGCGGCCGTGGTTCCTATCAGTAGATATTGTCTTTTATTGTATTGTTGGTTTATCTAGTCTCTTCCTTTGTTTCATAGGTTGAGATTCAATAGTTTATGAAGCTTGTTTCATATAAGCTTTATCCAACTATGAGACTTATCGTCTTATCTTTTTATGTTTTAATTTGAAAGCCTTTAGTCAAAAAAAAGAAAAAAAAAGTATAGTGTTTGGTAATTTACAGAATATCATGATATACAATTTTGATGTGCTCTGTATATAGAAATATTCATTTATTTTAGTATAACTAACAAAATATTGCTTATATACTTCGTGACCAAGTCAATTTGATTTTGTGCATATATTATTATTCCATCCTATTAATAAAAAATGTCTATATTTTTACCAAATATGTAATCAAAATAATATGATCATTTGCATAAAATATTGGTCACTAAGTTATTAATATTAAGTATTGCTAACTTGCTAATACCATTTATATACCATATTTCTCATCACATTTTGTTACATACATTAATAATTTATAGTTAAGAGAAAATTATCATTTATTCCATCACGCTTACTAATAACTTGGTTAAACCCTACATAATCAAACTATATATATATACCCATGGACTTTGAACAATAATGCAACACACCTCCTCCTAAAAAAATAGGGAGACAAAATAGGAGGAAGTGAAATAATCGTGAAGTGGGTGGTATGAGGTTTGATTGTTTTCAGAATGAAAACATATTCCCCTCTTTTGTGAATCTCAGTGACACCAACAACATAAAACACAAATCATAATTGGACCCATTTGGAAATGAAGTTAAAATATGGTCCAATAGTTTTCAAAATTGGGGTTTTGTCTGGCCTACATTTAACCAAAATAAATGTTTTTCGACAAAGATTAATGAAATACTATAACTAAGTCTTTTGATTACATTTAAACAAATTAGCAATAATTTTAGGATTCATTGGTCAAATTCAAAAATCTCTTGATTACATTCTTTTTTTTTAACACTAGATTATCATTCCAAGGGTTGGAAGGAGAAAAATGTCTGAAATTTTTAAGAATCTAACTCTCAGAGAAGACTAAAAACAACAGAAAACAAGAAAAAAAAAACCCCCACCAATAGGTGGTACTACAGAGCATCTCCTTACACCAAACATGAGAAAATGCTTGCAACCCAAGCTTGAAAGCTATGAGGAGGACACCTCCTGCAACAACAAGTTCCTCAGCCATCTGAGACCTCCCGAAGCCACATGATTGGGTGAACCGTTATTATGAGTGATTATTTTTAAACAAACCGATAAAACGTAAGTTATGTTTTTCATATTTTTAGTAGTACATATTTTTCCAATATTTCACCCTGCGCAAGGCGCATGTCTCATCCTAGTAAACCATTTAATGAGAAAAAACGATAGTTTAAATTAAGCTAAAATGTGGGAAAAATTAGTGGGTGTTGAGTGATCATGTCTGAAGTCAGTCAAAGAAAGAATCTGAAAACATCAATATAGTGTCTGGAAAATAAAAAAAAAATCAAATTTATAAATGCATAAGGATGATCTGTGTTAAGTCCTTAAATGATGTATCCAAGATACACATATATAGTTGTCCAATATAATTGTATGCCCAAAAGACAATATGGTTTGAGATATCTTCTTTGAGAATATAAGAAAAAGAATATGCACTAAGCAATCTGTTACACTTACTGTACTCAGTGCTCGGAGAAAAGAGTACATTAATATCTAATATATGCCACTCTTGATTTTTCTCCAAAAAGGAAACCAAGACAGCCATAGTCTTTCCATGCATCACCTACGGCATAACTAAAGATTGAGATTTCACATAGATGCAGCAGGGAGACATGAAAGAGGCTTTGATTAACTTGTTGGAAGTGGCGTGAATGATAAGTTTGCAGCTACAAATGGCTTCTCATAATCTTCTTCGATTACTTTCCAACCAGCGCTGTTCTACTTGCCTTACTTCTTGGCTTTCTTAAGTTTCTTTATAACCCAATACGAAAACTTCATAGCAAGGCTGTTTTCACAAATGCATGAGCTTGAACGTCTAAAATTTCAGACTGAAATTTCCAAAGGACATAAAGATTTCATTATTACCTATCCATAGCATATTGGCTTACGGAAATTGAAGTGAGATCTATATCATTGGTAGGACTGAACGCTTGCACGGAACGTATATCATATAAGCTAAGTTTCAAAAATAAAAATGTATATCATCTAAGACAAGGACAAAGTCATTTGATTGTCTCTAATGTCTACAAAAACACAAAAGTAAGAACATATAAACAATGGAAGGAGAAAAACGCAGATCTTTCAAAATAAAGCTAACCTGAGTGTTGTGGGAATGCTGTCTGCAGTCACAATGAAAGAAAGAATTTGAAACATCAGCATACAGTAAACATAAGAAAATTCAAACGTATAATGCATAAGGTTGCTCTGTGTTACCTTCTATAATGTATCCAAGATAGGCATATCCACTTGTCTACCACCAGATTTTGATTATTGTACGACCCAAAGGCAATAGAATCTGAGGTTATCATCTTTGAGTATATCAAACACAAACGCACTAAGAAATTTGTTACACTTACCATACATAGTCATAGTCTTCTTCATGCATCACCAAAATCATAAATAAAGATTGAGTCAAGCGGCGTGAATGAGAAGTCTGAAGCTACAAATGCATTCTTAAAATCTCCTCCGATTGGTCACTGCTTCCCAAAAATGAATTAAATGGAATCTCATCTAGGACTATCCAAATTCAGGGGTGACATCGTTGAAGAACAGAGTTGTATGTGCCTTCTCCATTGATCTAGACTTTCCTTTGCTATGTATTGAAGAGAATATTGGATTAGAATCCGAGAGAACTTAGTAATATCATTAGAAAACACTCCTTCTGTTTTAAATTAGAGGTAGTTTTAGTTAAAATCATGAATATTAAAAAACGGTTATTTATTAAAAAGTATCAATTAATACTCCCTCCGTTTTTTAATATAAGTCGTTTTACACTTATGCACGTAGATTAAGAATATAATTAATTTCTTATATTTTCTAGATAAAAACATCATTAATTATTTACCTAACCATTATTCAACCAATAACAAAATAGAATGTATATTACTATTGGTCAGATAACATTAACTGCTCATAAATTTTACATCGAAAGTTGAAAACGTCATATAATTTGGAACAAATTTTTTTCTCTAAAACGACTTATAAAAAAAACGGAGGGAGTATATAATTTCAACCAATTATAAAAAACTTACATAATTTAATTAGTCATACAATATTCAATAAATATAAAAGTTGTATTGAAATGTTATAAATATTTCTATTATGGAACAATTATTTTTGCTAAAAAAATTTAATAAGAAAGAGAGGGAGTATTTCATACCAGCTCGTCGATGAGAAGCAACTATAACACCCAATAAGCTTGTCCCTTTCATAGCCATTGATTGATGTGGTTTTATGGATTATGTGTGGAGCTTAGATTCAAAGATGAAATTTATACAAGGTGATAAAAAGGGAGCTAGAACGATAAAATCACTTCTGATTGAAAGAGAAATGGGATTTAATGAGAAATAGTGCTTAAACGCCAATGTTACTGCCTACTGGAAAGAAACGGAAAGGTTGATAAACACCCAGATTTCTCGTATGAGAATTATGAAGGTGAAGTGGAGGAGCCGGTTTGGGAGATTGATCCATTAGTTCGTGAGGAATGAGAAATCTAGGTGGAGCTGATGTGACAATATACAAGGCCATGATTATTACATGGTTCTTAGAAACAAAATTCTTAGCATAATATAAGAACCGTTTCTTAACTTTAACTAAGAAAAAATTAAGAGAATATTCTTAAATAAGATATTTAAGAACGATCTCTTAACTTTTTCTTATTTAAAGTTAAGAGACAATTTTTATATTACGTTAAGAACCTCATCCTAAGAACCCCGCAATAATTATGTTTTAAGAGCACCATTATTTGGGTTTCTTAAGTGAGTCTTTTGCACTGTTCGCGGACCCTACTGACATGTGGGGCCCGTGAACAATGCAAAAGACGGTTCCTAAAACTCTTAAATAAGAAACGTTTCTTGCACTGTTCACGGGCCCCACTGACACGTGTCGGCCCGTGATTGGTTTGATTTTTTTTTTTAAAAAAAAAAATCAGAAAAAGTAAAAAAATAAAAAAATAAAATAAAATAAGAACCCTCTTTTGGGGGTTGTGGGTTAATGATGCTCTAAAAGCTTAATTGACCTGAATTTTCATGTCCACATGGACAACAAAAAAACATTTTCTCCATCTTTTCTTATATATTGAGATATTATTTTTATAAACTTTAGTTAAATTTTAAGTTAAAAAAAAGAATCAAGAACTAACTACTTAAAGAGATCTCAAAAGTTGTTATTTCAGAACCTTGTCTCAACGTCTCACTTACTTTTTATAATAATATATTTTTCAGATATCTTAGAACATCATTAACGTTCATAGCGTCGGTTGAGTTCTTAGAATATATTTTAATAATAAAAATAACAGTTGTACTAAAGTTATTTTGTGAATAAAGTTTTATCCACTTAGACCATTTCCAACCATACTCTATAATTTACTCTAAAATAGAGTGAGAAATAGAGTGGTAAAGAAATAAAAAAGTAATTACTCTATAAATAGAGTAATCACTTTTTTGTTTTTTCACCACTCTATTTTAGAGTAAATTATAAAGTGAGGTTGGAAACATAACAGCTATAAAAACATGTTCTTGTAGGTTTGTTTAAACTCTCACTATTTTTCTTTCTTTTGATTATTTTTAATTTTTTAATTGTTAGAACTGTGGGAAGAGCAGTCTGTTGCTGGTGGCCTTATCGTCAAGATATCTTACTCTTGCTGCTAATGTTTGATGAATGGCTTGAACTGTCATAGACATGTGATCTTTTGACATTTTACACATAAAAACGTAATTGATAATATTTACTTGGTTTTTGCTTCAAATAGAAGCTTTTGAACAAGAATATATCAAATCAAGCAAACCATATCAATTCTCTGCGGAAACTGTTTGAACAATACACAAATATCAACGGTCACGAGGGAAAACTGTACTTTCTCGAACCCTGAATTCACCCACTCAAACCTGTTAAATTAAAATAAATGTGTATCTCTCTACAAAGTTTGGTTTAGGCTTGTGCCATAGTGTCACCCAGATGAGCTGGATTTGCCTTCTTTCTCTGGAACTTCAATCTGCGTTGGCAAGAGTTTCAAGAAGCTTCCTTGGTGACTTGTGTTGCTACTCGCTGATTCATCCTCTGTCCAATGTTTAGTTTTTAACAATTTAGATGATAAAAATTGATGTTCATTGTGATATAAACCTATTATATTATATCATTCCTAATATAATTTCTTGTAGATGTGAAATGAATTTACCAAAGAGGGATTTGATTGATGGCCGCTTCGGCTTGGTGCTCTTCTTCTTTAGTTCAGCTGCAACAACAGTAGCACAACAACAAGTTACAACACAGCAAACATGCAACGTTTTAAATTACAGGTCGGGTTCGTTATGTAAGTGAGATTTACCTATCCCTGATAACTGATCTTCATCTACGATTTCAACGTTCTTGTAAGTATAACCCACAAAGTTTATGTCTTTAGATGAGAGCATCTGGAGAGAAGCAAACAAAAAAAACAAAGACAATCTCTCATGTTAAGAATCCTAATGACAATAGAATGTACGTATATGCATGACTTCTTAGTTCATACAAAGCAAGACATGTCGCAAGAAAATTTTTGTACCTTTCTCCATGGACCTGATCTTGTCACCTTTGGAACTTGCTTGTCAGTCTGTTACACAAGGAGTTAAAGATGAATATCAACCGCTTATACGCATCATCGTTGGTGCTATCTTTTTGTATACTTAAACCATCTCTTTGTTAGGATTCACTTATAGTTTACCTCATCAAACTTTTCGAAGTTTTGGGTGTCCAACTCGTCATTGACTTGGGGAATAAAAGCAGCCTTCATTTGATATAACTTTCCCCATTCCACACCTACGAACCAAGGATGATCCTAGAAAGAATAAACCAGCAACAAAAGAAAAAAAAAGAATTTATTAAGCATACACCAATAAACTTTAGACAATAGAGTTTCAAATCTTGAAGGTTGTTTAGAGTACACAGCACCTTTATTTCATATGCTCCTTTTGTTCCAAGCCTTTGTTCCACGCTACATAAAAGTCTACATATAAGATCCTTAGCTTCTGGTGACAATCTAACCTCTTCCGGGAATTTCAAATAATTTCTCCAATTTACTATCTGCATTAGAAAAGAAAATTAGATATGAAAGGTGAAAAGATTATCTCATTCTAGTATCACCAAAGAATGGAGGAATGTGTTACCTTCCTACAAGTTGTCATTGGATCATCTGAATAAAAGGGTGGAAACCCCACAAGCATTTCATACATAATGGCGCCAAGAGACCACCTAAAGGGATCATTTCATCACATATAACTTTATCTTTATACTAAAGAAACCAAACTGAATAAACAGAACATGAGACAGTTGGCTTCACTTACCAATCACATTCCATTCCGTACCCTTTCTTCAGCAAAACTTCTGGAGCAATATAATCAGGAGTTCCAACAGTTGAATAAGCCTGCAATCGATACAACCTTTTAACAGAGATAAACAGGCTAATGACTCTTTGTTCCGTTTTGCAAAATTGGACATCTCAGAACAAGAAACCGATTCGCATAACATAAAACTCACAAGCATCCTTCTGTTTCTCTGCCAGTTTTGAAGCTGTTCCATTTGGGAGCGGCTGCGCCTAGGTGCCACAGGACGACCATCGCTTTGTAAAGCCCCACTAACGTTCTGCGCAAATGTGAAATCCTTTTCCTCCAGAATACTACAGTCTAATGGCTTACATAATCCAAAATCTGATAGTTTCATGTGCCCGCTTCTGTCCAGTAGCAGATTATCAGGCTTGATATCTCTGTAACAAATTAGTAAACAAACACTTAGAACATCAAAAAGGAAAATAGGCACACAAGAGCTACAAGTCTGTTAACTTCATTATACCTGTGGATATAGTTGTGCTTATGAATGGACTCGATAGCTAAGACAGTCTCCCCAACATAAAATCTCGCCTCGTCTTCAGTAAGTGTGTCTTTCCTCATAAGCAACGTCATCATATCTCCACCAGGTAGATACTCCATGATAAGATACAGATACTCTTCGTCTTGGAATGAACAATACAGCTTCACTATGCAATTGCTGTCAACCTCTGCAAGTAGATTTCTCTCTGCTTTCACATGTTCCACCTGACATAGAAAAGCAAATCATATTTCTTGGGCTTTTCGTTGATAGAAAAAAACAAAGATATATCAAAATAAAGAAGGCTTGGAGGAGATACCTGGCCTCTACGAAGCATCTCAGATTTCTTGAGCTTTTTCATTGCATAGACATGACCTGTTCCCTTCTCCCTGCATATCCTAACCTGCAACAAGAGAGAAACATAAAAGTTATGTTCAGGCACTATGCCCAACACCTAGAGCTCAGAAACGTTTACAGTAAGATCAATGTTACCTCTCCAAAAGCTCCCTTTCCTATCATTGTCAATGGCTCGAAGTCATCAGTTCCCATTTTATGTCTCTGACGTCGCATGTATTCAGTTTCTTTCTTCTCTAAATCCTTAAGCAAATTCTTTTGCTCTTCCTCAGATACTTCTGCAGCAGCTAACTTGTTCTCCAGCATGTTACGTCTGCAGGAAATCCAATTACCACAAAAGATATGAATACAAGTTCAATCATCATGCTTTAACCTTGAGTTATCAATATCTCATAAAGATTAGCATACTCTGAAAGACTACTTAGAAAGCTAATAGTCAACAATACAATAGGTATACCTCTCCTGTCTTTGCTGCTGACTTTGCACTTGTTTTTTGTAATGATTTTCAATAAACTGTTTCGCAGCTGCAGCCTTCTGCTTTGTGACATTGGACACAGCTTCTTCACCTCCAGCTGTTTTGGATTCCTCCTTAACATTATTACTTCTAGTAGTTTCCATCTTTTTAGAGGTTTTCTCTTTCCCTTTAGACTTTAACTTACTGAGCCAACCTTTGACGATATCCATCCCTTCCCTTCAGTCGATCCCAAACCAACAAATCTTAGCTATCCTCCTCTTATGCAAAAGTAAGCAAAGAGTTCGAAAAAAATCGGACTAGGACAGGATTTCTCTAGCGCCTTGCACCTACAACGAGATAACACATATTAGCCAACAGTAACTACACATCTAAAAGAACATATTACAAGTAGCAAGACAATGTTTGACCAAATATGCTTAGGTATTACCCTTGCAGTAACCCCAAGAAACTATGTTGGAGAATAGCTAAGAAACACACAAAATGATTATTGAATAAGAAAGCTGCTGCTATGACTATCTTAGAGAACAACCAAACAAGTCTGAGCATTTAATCAAAGGGCCTAGTAAACCCATAACAAGTATCCTATAAAACGAGCAAAAGGCTTACACCTTTAACTCTATCACTAGCCAACCCTAACAGTAAAGCTTACACCTTTACTCTGTACCCCACCCAACTCAATAAACATGATCCCGTCGAAGGTAGAACGATACCAAATCGATTGAAAAAAAAGGTAACAATGTACCCAGAAGAACAAAGCTTGAGACTTTGGAACACCGAAGAAGAAGAAGAAGAGATAGAGAAAGGATTAATTTTATGGTGAGGGTTTAAGAGGAGAGGAGAGGGAACCTCGATTCCAGGGAACTGATTCTTCAAATTTGCAGTCGTGAAAGAGAAAGGGAGAGAGGAAAGTTTGAAGCTTTCGTTGCTTTTGATGTGTTAAATTATGCACAAACTGCTCTGCCTTCTTCTCTCTTTAGCCAAAATAATTTGGCGTTCTGAGGATTTGGTTTAGTGTCAAATCATAGAAACAATGGATTAGGAGTCTTTAATTCTATAGATCTCACTTTTATTATAAAGCCATTTGTTACCTTATCTATACGTAGACGTATATAGAATCATAGATACTAAATGAGAAATGAATATTCCCTCCCTTCTTTTATTTACGTTTTCAATTAAACATACAAAGTAAGAAAATATTCTCTTTCCTTTTTTTAAATATATAAACAGATTTAATCACCAAAAGATAATCTAAGAAATCAAAATAATTATAAAACAATAAATAAATTTACATTAAAATCTAAAAACATAAATAAAATATACATGAATGTTGTGTTAAAATAAAAAATAAATAAATAAAAAGTAAAAAAGAAAGAAGAATATATCTTTCCACAGTCAACTATCTATATCCAACTTAACAAGGTGTAATTATTTATAGGTAATCCATCAATAGGTAATCCAGCCACAGAAACACATATATTGTAACTTATTCACACGTTTGTTGGAGAAAGTTTTTGGTGTTCAACTTTGAATTCTAAATCTATTATTCAGCATGTATTAAGGTGTAATATCTTTTTCGCCTCTCTGTAAAATATGAAATAAGGAAAAAACTTTCATTTACTCTTTTACTATATCTCTTTCTCTCTCACCAACAACATTCTACAATATCTCTCTTTACTTTTCTGGATCAAACTCTCTCTTTCTCTCATTGTTCTTGAGTGTTCTTCACTTATTCATCATTTTTTCTTATATGTATCAGAGCTTTAAGCTTATGAAACTGCAAACTCATTCTTAATTCATCTCTCTTTTAGATTTTTCAAAATTTATGTATGATACATCCTTTTATCCACTGATTCAAATGTTTTCAAAGAGAGAAAAACCTCATCAACACTCAAAATAGAAAACTATACCTTGTCCTAGAACTCAAGAAAGCTTTCGCTCAATCCAACAAGCTTCATCAAAGTCTAGTTTTAAACTCTATTTCTTGCAAACCAATGGATACTCTCGATTGTCCATTGTTGCAAAACTCTTTAAGATGGAGTATTCAAGAAGCATAACAATTCATGTGGTGCTCAAAGGATCCAACTACTTTCTCTGGTCTAAACTTATGAAGACAACTCTTGGAGGAAAATTCTTGTGGATTCATTGTACACAAGCTGCTCCAAAGCAAAGCAGTTTAAAACTTGAAGATAAAAACAAATGGCAGCAAAAAGACCTACTGGTCTTGTCCATTCTCTAAAGCTCACTTACAACTCTTATCATGGAGGTTTACTCACATTGCGAGAGTGCTAAGGAGTTTTGGGAGACTCTCCACAAGGTTTATGATAACTGCAGATTCTATGAGCTCAGAAAGGCCATAAATAACCTATCTCAGGAGAAGATGGAGTTTAATGATCACTTTGGCAAGTTCAACACTCTTTGGGTTGAACTTGATTATGCATCCTCTATGAAAGAAGAGATCAAAACAAGGTGTTTGAGCTTCTTCTAACCCTCAGTCCGATGTATACTGACCTCATTAAGCACATTTTGAAGTTATAGAAGCTTCCCACTCTTGATGAGGTGTATTCCCAAGTCCAAAAAGAACATAACTCACACAACTTGTTTGAAGGAAATGAGTCTCTTTCTCTTTCAAATCAAGCAACCACATCTCTTCAGTCACATAAGGCACAATACAAGAAGGAGGAGGGGAGGGGACTCATTTGTGAGCACTTCAAACGTGATGTATATACCAAGGAAAAGTGTTGGGATCTTTATCCACAACTCAAACCTTCCAAGTTCAGATGAATCATATCCATGAAGGTACAAGGAACTAGCTCATGTTCCTTGAGTTATAAGCTAACCTTCTGAACTTTAGTATGAGCTTGTTCTATTTTTTTTATTTTTTTATGTGTTGTGTGTGTCTAGGCAAGTTGTTTAGCCACTGTATCTGTCTTGTTGCATTGCTAAAGGTCTATGAGAGTTTTCTGATCTTGTATTGCATTCATGTGTTATTTAAAGTGATAAGATATGTTGTCTAATCTCTGGTTTTGCATTTAATTCAGTTTCGGTTTCAAGTGATCATAAAATAACCTAAATGTCTTGTAATTCGGGAGTTCAATGTCTGATCCTAGTGTGTGTGGTCTGATTCTTGCTGAAGTTTGAGTGATGTTTCAGTTACACAAGTGTTGCTCTCTGTCCATCATCAAACCAATACAAAAAAGAAGGCTTTGCCCATGCTGTTCAGAGCATACACATGATGTTTATTCCAGACTATGGAAAGATTATTTGGGAGGAGGCCAAATGGTATTAAGTCGTGGCTGAGACAGAATATGGCTAAACTTAGAAGATACTTCAAGAAAGAGTATTGATGGAGATGCAGACCATAAGTTAACCAGCCACCCACCAAGCTGGATCTCCTCGTGGATTGTAAGAACAAGTTGAATTAAGCGCATGCCATTTGGTTGTTCAGCTCATGGTTCAAAGGCAGTGGAGAAGAGATCAAAGGATGAACCGGTTGACTTAAGCGTAGCTGCCAGGGTGATGCGCTTTTGATGTCAAATCTCAGTTTGCTCACTTCCAAGTTTGGTCCTTCACTTATTCTCTCCAGATCAAGCTTAAGGAGGGGTAGTGGTGAGCTATTCTGAAGTTCCAAGTCGTCAATTGCCTCATCTCAAATCATATGGAGGATTCAAGTGTTCTAACGACACTCTTCATCAGTTCCATTTACTCATATGCAAGGGGAGTAACCAGTTCAATCTTTGAGTTGAAGTTTGATTGGTTTTTATGCCTTGAGAATTGATGCAAGTGTTTATGCATTGTGTTGTAGGTAGTTGGAGCTCTCTAGAGCATACGCTAGATGTCCCTAAACCCTTTGAAGATGACGAGTAGTCAGAAGAAGGGGGGAGACACCAAACCGTCCTAGAGAAGTGATATGAAATGTTGGTGTGTGCAAGTTATGAAGTTCATCCTTGCAGCACAAGTTATGAAGTTCATCCTTGCAGCACAAGTTAGACCATGATCCAGAGTCTAAGGGTTTCACCATGAGTTAATTGAACCTCCTTAGACCCACTGGCCAATCTCCAGGCTGAAGTAGTTACACTCTTTTTCTCTAAGTGTTGGTTTTACCCCATTAGGTTTTCCACACTTAAGTTTTTGATGAGACAAGTACTCTCAATTCCAAGCTTGACCAAGGATCTCCTATGGTCAAGCTTGAGGGGAAGTGTTGAAATAAAGAAGAAATAAAGAGAAAAGTGAAAAAGAAAGAAGAGCCAACCCATCCACAACCAACCATCCACATGCAACTCAACCACATGCAACCATTCATAGGTAATCCATTTGCAGGCAACACAGCCACATAAAATCATCCACGGTAACTCATCCACATGTCCGTTGGAGAAAGTTCTTGGTGTTCAAATTTGAATTATAGATATATTACCCATCATGTATTAGGGTATATTATCTCTCTTGTCTCTCTGTATAAATATGTAAATACTTGAAAGTTATGAAATAAGGAGAAAATTCTTCATTTACTCTTTACTATCTCTCTTTCTCATCAACAACATTCTATAATCTCTCTCTTTACTTTTCTGGATCAAACTCTCTCTTTCTCTCATTGTTCTTGAGTGTTCTTCACTTATTCACAATCTTTTCTTACAGGCTGGACACGAACTATAAACTTCTGGTGTTTGAGGGGGAAGGACGATCGGATAATTTTGTTGATTTAATTTCAAAATAGGAAGGTTTGAGATGGAAAGTGGTTCTTTCCAGGGGTGAATCCAAAGATTTTTTTTCTGTGGATACATAAATGATATAATATGTGTAAACTTGCATATGATTATAGGTGTAGATATCAAATTTGTTAAAAAATATACTAAATTTTAAAATTATTATGGGGCAAGTGCACCCACTGTCCTCTACCTAGATTTGCCACAAGTTCTTTCTCCAGTAAGACTAGTCAAAGCAGAGCTTCTAAATGGAAAACAACTTCTTAGACTCGTCGAGAAGTTAAGAAGAGGATAGACTCTAAGAAAGAGAAGCAAGAACTTGTAGTTGACGAGGGTATGATAAACCGAAAATTTCAGGAGGAGGTTGAAGTTATCTCAAAAAAATCTTGAAACAAGCTGGCAGTTTGATGGTTCACCACAAATCGTCCAGTTCTCAATTACGACGCTCGGTTGGAACTGCCAAGGATCAACTAGTAACTTAATAGTTCAACCCTTTGAAGAGATATATCATGGACATATTTCAGATATTTTGTTTCTCCCAGAGACTAAATACTACAGTTCTCATGTTCCTAAACTCAAAAGCTCATTAGGTTATGATCATTATCATCTGGTGGATCCAGTGAGGTTTAGTTGGGGTTTAACAATTATTTTGGAAAAATACTTATGAAGTTGTTGTACTTTTGCAACAAGTAGACTCATTGATACGAGAGTGAAGATTGGTTCTCTGATTTTCTTTATCTCTTTTGTATATGAGGATCTTGTTCGTCATCAAAGATGTAATAAATGAGATTTATTAAAGATCATCAGTCTAAATAGAGTTGGTGATTGGTGTTTAATTGATCATGAATAACTCTGAGAAGTGAGAAGACCTATCAAACAAAATATTACTTTTTATGCTTTCAAAACAGTGGCAAGAATGTGTAAAATCAAAGAGTTACCGAGTTTTGGAAACCAAATGTCATAGACTAGAGTAGGGAGATATGCACCAATGGTATCAAAGTGTTTAGTTGGTTACCTCCTTTGATTGGGGCGGTGAAATGCAACATTCATGCTAAATGGAGGAATAATAAGTTACATTATAGTGGTGCATTAAACACAAAAGATTATAAAGGTCATGTGATGCATCATGCACGAGAGGCGTTCACTATGTTCTCAGAACAAATTCATAACTGAACTTCATGTTTTGGTTTAGGCACTGCATACAAGACTTACACTATCAAGAAGTGGTAATTGGAACAAATTTTCAAATAAGAAACTTTCTGATTGACCTCGTTATCATATGGAATTTTCCATGGTTGTTTTCGAAACACAGTGATTGAAATCCAATTTCATTCCTCGAAAAATTGTTAAGAGTGTTTTATGCGATGGGGGATTTCAGTATTACTTTACGTTAGGTGGACCAGTTTTGCTTAATGACATGATTTGCAATGAAGCATCAATGGTTGCTTCATAGATTTTTTTTTTTTTTTTAATGCGTTGATGTTGAGGTTTTGTTGTTTTGGAGTTTTTGATTTTTGATTATTTCTTCTTTCTAGCCAGTTTAATAGGTTCTTCGAACGATAATAAATTTAAAACACATGTAATATTAAAAATATTCTTTGATAGTACTAAATTTTCTTATCACATAAATAGTTTTTAAGAGTGAAAAATTACTAAAATATGTTCATTAAAAGGTAAATGATAATTAAATTCATATTTTACAAATATATTTAAATAAATAAATATTCTAAAATTTGAAATTTTTGAAAACTTTTTTTGATTATTTTTGAAATTTTATTTTCCAATTTTTAAAACTTTTTTGTCGAAAATGATTTTTATTTAAAAAAAAATTAGAAAAATCTTCTTAACTATGTATGATATCTTTCTGAATTTAAATTTAGAAAGACATTCCTCAATAATTAAAATGTATTTCTAAAATTTAGGTAGATACCGATAAGAATGTATAACATATTTAGAACAATTAGAAAACTTTCATAAATAAGTATTTAAAATAAATTTTAAATGTGTATTTAGAAAAAACTGTCATGAATATATTACTGAATTATAATTATATGTATATTTTTAGAAAGATATTGTTAAATGTGTTTATCATATTCATAAAACATCTGGAAGACCTTCCTGAATTTAATATTTAAATTTTATAAAAATATAATACATATTTAAAAGTATTTTCTTAAATTTTTGAAAAATATTATATATTGGGTAATATTTTTCTAAATATGCATGTAAAACAAATTTATGAAAATAATATAAATATTTATGAAGAATTTCCTAAAATAAACATACAAGAAGTATATTCACACATATATGAAAGAATTCAGATTTAGTTTTAAAGAAATATTTTTTGGAAAATCGAAAAAATATGATTTTTGTTTATTTATTTATTTATTTTATATATTTAATAATTAATTAATTAAATGTATGAATGAGGATAAAATCTTTATTTACATTTTAATAAAGCTTACTTGTTCATTTTGTACTATTTAAAGAATAAAAATTAAAAATAACTATTTAGAAAATTTGTCTTTTAAATTTTTTTTAAATGTCGAGTAATAAAAACTGAAAGAAAAACTGATTATCCACTTCATGATGCAGAAATGTTTAATTATAATATTAGTTTAAAAACAAATTATAATAGTTAAATGTGAGTATTTTCTTTGTTATTAGCAAACGTTCATGAATTATAGAAAATAAAGTTATTTGGTTATACTAGATAAAAAAAATGAGAAACTAGTATTGTTCTCTTTTTTTTTTTGATAAAAGAAACTAGTATTATTCTGTGAAACCAATTCTAGACACCAAATGAAAAAGGTTCAAAAGCCTGGATATCCGCCGGTGAAGCAGTGCCATCACGCCACGTGGTATTTATGAACACCATGGTCCTAAGCTTTCCAACTACTAATGCTATTTTGTGGTGGTTAAAAAAAAAAATAATGCTATTTTGTGATTTGTCAGCAATCTTTTTTTGGGTTTTTATCGTTACAAAAACTAGTAATTTCATTCCAGGACTTTTTAGAAAAATTAAGTAGAAGTATTTTGGCGGAACCCTTCTTTACAATACTCTTCAAATTAATCAAAGAAGTCTCTATTCTTTAACCAAAGAAAACAATTCACTGATTTTTTAACAAAACAAATGAAAACATTCCTGTAAGATAATTTTAAATTTTATTGTATTCATTAGTTCTTAACTATGTGTTCTGATTTTACATAATAATAATTCTTGAAATACATGTACTTTTATTTCATCAAATATGTTTTTATAGTAGAATCAATTCGTAAATTCCAAATCTCATTTTAGAAAGAAAAAAAAGTAAATTCCAAATCTTTACCAGCTAAAGATAGATTCCAGTCATTTTCCTTTCTTTTTCTTGCATGTACAGTATATACATATATCTTTTTTTGGTAATCATATACATATATTTTCCTCTCATTTTTTCAGTTTGAATAACTACATACAAAACAACACCTTTTTATGTAATAACCACTTTGAGTCATTTAAATGGAAGGAAAATGTATATTGTATATAAGTGATAAAATGTATTTTTAGGATTTTTGTTCATAAGATCTTCTGATAATAAAAACAATGTATAATTTGGAAACAAAAATCATGAAACTTTATTTGCTAAATGAACTACTCTTTGAAAATAAATGTGCTTGACATCTAAAATTTTATGCGCCACAGCATTATGAATTTGAAAATAGAAAGAAAAGAAGCAACTTTAATTTATCTTTAGGAAAAAAACATTTTTAAAGATTGAAGAAGATAAGGGTTTGGTTTTCACAATCTTTGAAGGGCTTTGAGGTGGGGAAGAATAACGCGGGGGACCATTTTGTGTGTTGCCAGACTTTGTAGGTATGTATCACATTCATATTTTTCAAATAAATTAAATGTATTGAACTAATTATAAAAATGTAGATCTATGATGTATCACAACGTTATGTGTGTAATTGCAGTGGTTCCAACAATAGTTAATACGAAAAAGAAATAGGAAACCACTACTGAAAAAGCTTTACCTTTGATTTTTATTGTTAGTGTCATTATCATATGTTTTGGTTTTCTACATATATTTATTAAAAATTGCGGTACTTGTTGACAATGGTTATGTCGGTATTTAAGTAAACGTTAAGTACTATATTCAGTAACATGAGTTGAAAAACTTGTACATATATACAGTAGTAAGCATTGAACATTTTAAGTTATCACTTTTAGATAGATATTTTTTTTTCCTTTATAAGATGATTTGTTTTTCAATGGAGGATATTCATGTTAGTGAAGAAGATTTTAATTTCCAGCGACAGAAAAGGGTAAAGGTATATCGTATATGTATGACATTACAAGCCCTACTATATATATCTTCTTTGATGGGAAAAATTCAAAATTACAATTAATAAATAACTTTTAATAAATACTTAAAATTTGTGATAAAAACACCAAACTATTTTTTAAAAATAATTATAAAAAATTTATAAATTCAACCTCAATACCTCTTAATACTAGTATCTAAACAATAATCATTAAAATATAAATTTAAATGTTAGTATATTTTCGATTGATGGTATTTTAGAAAAGTGGTTGATATTTTTAAAAATTTCTCTTCTTCATTTATAATTTAATTATATACTCGATTATATATAATATAAAATATATATAAAGAAGAATAAAGCAAGAAATTATTTTTGAAATCTATTGTCGTATGAGTCTAGCTATAAAATGCAAAAAGTATGGATGTTATTGTCATGCACTCAAGGCTATTTAATTTGAATATCAATTATTTGGATAGAATATATAAAAAAAAGGTGGGGGCATAAATCATGGGAGTTAACTTAGAGAAGTGGACAACAGCTTCAACTTTGTGTCCACGAGACAAAAACTTGTAGAACACTTTCACATGTTTAGTTTCCTTTTAGACCAATAAAATGTTATAATCATCAAATGCAATTATACTTAATTATTTACCTTTTTTATCTCATAAACTAATCATTATCACCAATTTTGCTTGGGACATAACCTAAAGATTTCTTCCAACAACAGTAAAGTTACTTGCGAGTTATAGTGGGGGCTAAGTAAATAACACGCATGCCTTTTCTTCCTTCTATCACGCTGCTTCTTTATTTTTCTTTTCATTCTGTATCAATCACTAAGTTCTAATGATTTAGCTTCAAGGAGATCAATTCTCATCATCCAAGGTTTTGAGATTGAATTTTATGAAGTATATAATCACAAATCACTAGTGTTTAGTAGTGAATAATCAGTGGGTTCTATGAATATGTTAACCATTGATTTAAGGTATACATAATTTATACTGCATCAAAAAGTTTTAATTGATACGAAACTGAGCATCTCTACTGAACCATACAAACAACATATGTAAAAGAAAGAAATATTAAAAAGAAAACAAAACGTTAAGCCGCTAAAAACGATTCTTTTTTTTTTTATCGTGGTATGCTTTGATTAGATTCTCCCAACAAAGAAATCTATTGTGAATCTTGTATTTCATGTCTGGATGCAGTTTCTGGCCATCATGATGATCACTCGAGATCTCTGAGGCTTTCACTTGTCAACCAGAGCTTCTTCTGGACAATGAGTATGACATCCGAGTCATTGTCTGAGTCCGAGGTTGCCTTGGTTTCAACTGCTTCCCAATGCAAAGCCTTGAGATACTTCTTCACAAGATCAACTACAGACTGTTTGTCCCTTATGAGTATGAAACCACTTGGCCGTAGTATACGATCCATCTCCAACAACAAATCCTCTGCGCTGCAACCTCTCTTCTTGACATCAGAAATGATGTCCCAAGCATGGAGTAGATCGTAAGTCCTAGGGTAAGTTGAGAAGGCTTCACACCTGCCGTATAATCATACAATAATATGTCATTAAGGAACATAGATAAAAACTGATTTTGATAAAGTGAAGAGGTTAAGGGAGAAACTAACCAGCTATGAACAGCACCCATCAGGCCTCTGTCGTATATCAGTTTAAGCGTGTTAGGCCCGTCTTCAGGAACGACATTCATAACCCAAACATCTTTGTCATTCAGAGCAGCAGCAAAGGAACCCATGTTTGCTTTCATGTCCATTATGTTCCTCACGGTGTCTGATTGAATTGCAGGACTCAAGAGATCCCAGTAAGCATCTACCCTATGCCTCCAAGTTTCCTGTATGGGGAAGAAAAAACATAAGGAGAGTTTCTATATCACTTAAGCTCCGGTTGAAAGAATAAAGATCATGGGCTTAAACATACCGTATCCTTCTCAAACATGTCAGTGGAATATCCAAAATCAGCTAGCCGAGGAGGAGGAGAGGTTAATCGAGCTGGCCATGGAGCCAATCCACTTCCCTTGGTTTTGTGGTCATCTAGTGGAAAAAAGGAAAACTGTTTCAGTGGGCATATATTCTCAGGTATGCTATATCAAACACATGTGAAGTTACTTAAACCGTAATCTATAATCTCTGATATTGAAAAGGAAGAGGGCATATGAAAACTTACGTTCACTGTACTGACTAATGCAGGCTTCCATGTTTACACCATACACAGCGTCAGGGTCACTGTCAGAGTTACATAGAGGAGGCTGAGTTCCAGGTTCTCTTTCCAGATAACAATCGTTTGTCATTGGTTTCTGCCAAATCACAGTTTGGTTCCTTTTAGCAGCTATCGTCCAACACATACGCTCCACAAGAGCACTCATTTCTCTCCATATCCTGAGATCCTCTTCATCTTGTGCATATGCTTCTGGAGATGAATATGCAAAATAGCCACCAGGTCTCAGCACCCTGTCTAGCTCGAGAAGAAGAATACCGTCTCTTTGGAGCCAATCGATTCGGCAACGTGAACAATGCGCAAGTTCAAAGGATCTGCTTGGGTATGGGAGTCTCTTTGTTCCAAGAACGCCGAGGTAGGCAGGAATCCCTCTCTCAAGAGCGAATTGGATTTGGTTCTGATGCACATCGTTTGGTGCCAAGGACATGGTCATAATATCTGAAGCAAGAAGGTAACCACCAAAACTTGCAACACCACAGCCGACATCTAGAAACGTCCTCAGCCTTCCCCCATTGTTCAAAATGTTGTTTGGAAAGTTAAGCATCTGCAAAATTTATGATCAGTAAGTTGAAGACGAAGTGCATATCTCTGTTCTATATAAGATCTAGTCACACTGCCTTACATTAGCCATGGATGCAATATACTTATCAGCACCATAGTGAAAATGAGTGCCTCCACCAGGGAAATTGATTTTATCTCCTTTAACAACCATCCAGTTTTGGTCAGACTTCTCATGAGCAAGGTGAGTATGAGGAATGTTGACTTTCCAAACTTCGTCTCTGCTTTTCGGCCACTTGATGGGAACCTGGACATATTAAAACAGCGTGTACTCAAAAACATGTCAAGACCAACAACAGAGGTAGAAGAAATGAAACTCACCTTATAACCAGGAGGAGGAGGAATCAAGCAGTTAAACCTTCTTTCAGGAGGAGGACAGTGGCGTTCATAATGCTCCATCAAAGACAAGTCAAGCTTCAATCTCATTTGGTAAATGAGGTTCCTGTCTAAGCAAGGAATAAGCTCCGAGTAGCGGTCATCACACACCTTTGTAAGACAAGAAGAAAGTGTAATTAGACAAGGAAAGGAAAATAATATTTTTTAAAAAGTGTATTTAAGAACTCACAGGAAAGCTTCTTGGAGTGAAACCGTTGGTAGTATCATCATCATCTACATAAAAGGAGGTAGAAGAAGAATCGTCCTTTTTGGTAGTATCATCATCACCACCCAAACCAAGCTTCCTCCCATACTCAATAGCTGAAGCCCCATGGTTTGAGGAGCCAAAGAAAAGGTATACAAAAACAAGAACTACCGCTGCAATGCAGACCAAGACGATCACTGGCTTCTTTTTCCCTCCATCTGATCTTCCCCTCATCGCCTTTTCCTCTATAGTGATTCTACGGAAACAACTAAACTCAGATATTAACATAAATTGTATTATTGATCACTGAATCTAAAACACACAAACAACGCCATTAATGATGGTTCTATATCATTGGATCTGATACGAGAGGAAACTAAACTGACGATCTAATGAGATTCTTATCAACAACTATTAATCAAACAAAAGAGGAATCGATTTAACTTCCGCGATCAAACGGCAAATCGAAAGCAGATTAGACCTAGTTCCCGGCGAAGGAAGGAAGAAGGAACTCACCAGTAGCTCTTAGATTCGGAAGAGGAATGGGAACAAACAGATCAAGATCAAAGCAGAGAGAGAGAGAGAGAGGAAGGGATCGAAGAAAGTGGAGTGAGAATCGGATCTAAGAAGTTGCTTCGTCTTCGTCTTCTTCTATAATAGTGAAGTCTATATTGGGAAACCAACGAACTTTCTCTTCTCTTTAGTGGAAAATGGGCTATCAAAGCAGCGAAGCGGCAGCGATAGAGAGAGAGGGTTTGAGTGTGGAGAGAGAGAGAGAGAGAGCAAAATAGCGTCACGGTCGTTAAATTAATATCTAAAAATAATCTGCTTTGCTTTGAATTTTAGTTAACTGATCTTTTTCCTTAGTTTTGTGTCTGTCGGTGATCTTTTTTTTTTCTTTTTGTAATATGAATATTGATATTAGAAGAAGAGCTTTATTTATTTATTTACTTTTTTGATCTTTATTTTGTTTTATTATTGCTCAAGATTTTATATTTTATTTTATTTTCGTTGACCTTTTTGGTGATGAATTTAATTGCCTATATGGATCTACGCTTTCATGAATGATCATGAGACAGTCAGTGGGTTGGTTACTAGGAAATAAATTTATCTGTATGAAAAATTTGAATACACTTGTCCAGTACTGCTTTGGTTGACTTTCCCCAACTTATTTACCTCTTTTTTTTGCAGAAAAGCTTATACTTCTCCACAATAACTTCTTTCTTAAATTTGCATTTTTTTCAGTCTTTTTTTTAAATGTTACCTGATCAAAGATATATACAAATGATAAACCTATTTTCTCTTTATGTCAAACTTGTGAGTTGTGGCCCGTTTTTTACAGATAAAAGTTCTTTTATATAGTGTACACTAGTTTCAACTTTTAAATTAGAGTTTTATGCTGATGTTAAAAAATATAAAAAAATCAGAGTTTTAGGCAAAAAGACTTTAAAATTAGAATTATACATAACAACGTTGTACTTATACAACTTGTATATGTAGTGCAACCATTAATTTCAACTTTTATTTTTTTTGTTGGAATGAATTATTTATAATGTTTGGATTTCCTATAAGAGGTGAAACAATATTTTTTATACCAATTTTCTTTTAAAAATTTGGATATCCATTTAGCGTCTTCAAACTTCTAAAAATAACAATTTATTTATACGACTCGGCAATCAAATGTTGATGCACATTGTCTTGCCACAATTGGTTCTCTTATTTATATTTTTATTTGCCATGTATAAATCTTCTTTATTAGTTTACTTGTAGTTTGCACAGTGATAAATCATGTTTTATGGAGAAAAATGTAGTATGTACACATATTTTCTATATATATAATGAACAAAAAATATTAGTTAGTTTTAAAGTGCAACACAATGACAATCATACTTTATTTATTTTTATGTCTTAATTTTCGCATAATACTAAAGTCGAAAAAGCTGTTAATAACTTGAGTAAACATGAATCTGACAAAAAATTGCCTACTTGCAAAGATTCTAGTTGTTTATGTGACTGCAAGATGCAAACAATAGTAATGAAGAAAGTAAATCAAGAGACAATAAACAAACATTGATGTTTTATTAGAAATCACCTTTAAAGAATTTTATGAGACCTTGTTTTTCAACTTTATACGTCTTTTGTTAACACCCTAATACATGCTATTGAAGGATTCTTAATATACCCAACTTTGTCTCTTCCTCGCTTGATACATTAGCGTCTGCTTTCGGATGACCAAGAACACTTCCAAGAGCTTATCTCTCTAAAAAATCACTCTATGTGTCTCTATGTAAATACATACAACGTCACAACTATTTTATAGTTATTCTTCACCTTTCCAAAATCGTTTGTCTAATGCAACATGAATATGAACATCTTCCATAACAATAAGTACAATTTTCTTTTTCTTCGAATTGCACTTATTCCCTTTTCTTTAAGTCATAAACTTGCTCCATAAGTTTATTCCTTTTGTCTTTTCTCCATGATACACACTTGGTCTCCAAGTCTACACAACTCTAACTAAGCATCTTCCATCCACATGGTTCGCACCACTTCACACGTCTTCTACATCACTAATTACGTCAGCAGGTTCTTCAAGGCAGACTATTAACATCTACAAGCTCATGCTTGTAACTTCAATCTCCCTACTTTAGCTTTGTGTGTTGATCAAACCCAACATGCTTATGGTTCAACAACCACATTCCTCACCTGGAAACTTCCACACTAAATGTTATTTTCTCCCCCACGAGATGTGCACCACTTCATGCTTTACTCCCCCATGAAATATGCATTCTATAGACCAGAATATCAACATTCTCCCCCTGCTTAATTGCATACTAAGCTAAAACACATATGCTTAGATGTCAAGACTTACTTCACAGACGCACTTGTCTGCTTCTTCATGGGTAATCATGATACAACCTCTGTTGTAGTGGAATAAAGTATAAGTACTGCATCATGCTCTGACGCACCTGTCGAACTACCCTTCGACCAACATCTGTTGAGGACCTGACTTTCTTCATGTGTTGTCTTCTTGACCATAAGCTCATCCTCATCCACACCGAGTCCACTCTGCACTCGTTGATATTGTCTTTAAGTGATTTCCTCATCACTCTCCTGATGATCACCTCACATCAATTCTTGATGCACTTCGATCTCCTTTCCTTTTGTATTATAAACAACTCTTTGTTCTGACTCCAGACTTGATACTCATTGATCTTCTTCAAGATCACACATGACAGAGTCGCATCCTTCTTCTGATGTCTCATCCTTGATCTCATCAAGTAAGTCACGATTGGCTAACACCACCTTTTCAACCCTCTTGGGTTCAATGAACGTCTTGTTCATCCCCTTGTCTATGTTTCTACTATTCTCATGAGCAAAACTTTCCACCTTCTTGTGTCCAACCTTCCCACATAATCAACAACATTTTCAATGTTGTTTCTTGTTTTTCCTGACATATTTGATGATACACCGATCAATCTCTTTCCTTGTACCACATGCACAACCTTGCTTCAGATTCTCATGTTTGACCTTCATGTTGATGCACTGATGTACAACCTTTGACTTGTTACTCACATCTCGACGTACTTCCTGACGAACTTCTTTGGCACCACTTTTTGATGTGCTCCCTTGCACAAAGTGTGACAGCCCTTTCTTATGTACTTCTTCAGTACACTCAATTCCTCGATATCTCAAACCCCAGTTCACCTTGGCTGGTTATCCTATTGAGAGTATCTTATCCAAATTCTTAGATCCACTATTGAGCATCCTGATTAGCTTGTGATTCTCAGCCAAATCAATTTTCAACATCCTTGCTCTCTCTTTTCACTAGTAGCAACTTATCTCAGCTTGCTAACCTCTTATTCAAGAGATCCATTCTTGTCTTTTATAGCCGCAAGTTCTTCAAACAGCTCGTTTTGCTTATGAGCCACATCCTCCAGTCTCAGATTTTCTCCCTTGAAATTCAAACACTTGTTAAACAACACGTGTTACTCCCCATCATCTGTATCAACATTATGAATATGAGGATTCACTAGATCCCTCCTTGTATGCACCAAATGCAATTATATTCTTCATTCCCTTTCCATTACCATCATAATTTGAATCATCAAACAACTGTAAGGAAACACATTTTCCTTTCTTTGAATTTGGACATTCACTTCATGTGTGTCCAATCCCTCTGCACTCAGGACACTTGAGGTCCCTTTGTCGAGATACATGACAGCCATCCCTCATATGACCAAGACCTTCACACTCATAGCACTCGAGACCTTCTCTTCTTCTGCTACTGTCACGACCACCTCCTTGACGGTCATACTGATTCCTACCACAAGAGCGATTCATCATCTTACCAAGATTCTTAGCCAACATACCCATGGTATCTTCAATCTTCTAAAATCTATCACCATCTTCATCGGCCACGAGTGCAATACTTCTTGATGTAGAGACCGAACTATTATATGTATCCATCTTTCCTACCTTCAGCATACCCACAAGTTTGTCAAACTTGAGTTCATTCGTGTTTGTAGTCATTTTCAAGACCGCCTTGTGAACTACAAACTTTGTTGGAATATAATGTAACAACTTCTTTACCAGCTTCTTCTCCTTGTATTTCTTTCCAAGTACATATGATTCATTTGCCATAGCACTGAGTTTGGCACTGTAGCTTGCCACAAAATCATCATCAGACCACTTGAGATTCTCAAACTTAGATCCAAGATGATCCATGTGTATCCTCTTGACATTCTTATCTCATTCAAATGAATTCAACATGATCTCCTACGCCTCTTTAGTCGAAGTACTCCCCTGAATCAGTTAGAAATATTCTGCTTCAACAGCTCCAAAAACGCTAACAGAGCATTTGCATTGAATTTTGATGCATTCCGCTCTTCCTCTGTCTAATACTACTTTGACTTCAGCTCTTTCTTTCCATCTTTTGTGACTATCGTGGAATCCTCCCAACCAATGTCCACAGGTGTAGTGCAGCGGAGGAGACTACATTATTTAAGGTTTGATTTTAGATTTGTATTGGATCTTAAATAGCTTAGAGCTGACACTAGTTGGATACGCTTTGCCGTTCTTAAATGTGAATGCTTAAGTTTAAATGCAATGAAGTTTTAGTGATGACAATTTCTGACTTGACTAAGTAAGTTGGGTTTGAGTTAACATTTCATTACTTCATATGTTTCTAATAGATAATGTTTAGAAGTAGATACCTAGATAAAAGACTTATTTTTGATATTTTTTTTAAAAAACATCATTAACCATACATCTAACTACAATTTAACTAATAGTGAAACATATTGTGTAATATTATTGGTTATATAGCATAAATTGTTGATAAAATTTACATTAAAAATTGTAAACGTCATTTAATTTAGAGCATTTTTTTCTTCTAAAACTTCAAGTATCTAAAAACAGAGGGAGTATGTTTTAGATTGTCATATGCAAAAAAATATTAACTGTCATTTTTGTTGATAAATTATTTTTTTTGACCATCGTATAAACATCTCTATAATATTATTTTAAAAGTTATTTTTACATGTCGCTCTCACGTTAAATCTTTACGAAGACTAATTACATAGATACTCTTAGTGAACTAAAAATATTACATATAACTACCATTTTAATTTTAATTAATTTTTTAACTTTTTTATTCTTTTCAAATAATAAATTTAATAAAAATAAAATATTAATTAAATAAAAATTATCAATTTTAGAAACAAAAATATTTATCATACATAAGAAAATAACATATTAAAAATATTTTTTTACTTTAAAATAAAATTTGAAGAAAAATGAAATATATTTTTAAAGTAACATAAACTGGTTTATTATATATATATATATTTTTCTTAGATTATTAATTAAATAACATTAGCCAAGATATATTTAGTTGACTAAAAACAGTTTATAATTAGTATTGTTGAGATATTTTATTTATTTATGTATATATTTAGTTGACTATAAATATTTTATAATTACAAAAAATCTATAAATATGAAAATAAAATATTAACCAATTGTTACAATTTAGTTCTCTTGTAAAATTTATATATGAGATTTCCAAATATTGTTATATTGATTTATGTAATTTTGAATGAAAAACTTTAGTTTATTTTTTCCATTTCATTCTCAAAATAATATATATTAAGTTATACATAATCTTACTAAAAAATATTTACATATCTAAGAAAATGATCAACCTAAATGCAAATAACAAAATTAATCAAAATTATAAAATATTTAGAACAAAAATATTACAGTTGAATTTAGAGAAGTTGATACGGTCCAATATATCTAAGTGATAACCAAGCTGATTAGATATTACATATCCAAAATCTCATGTCTAACAAAATAACATAATATTATTTAGAGAAATTCTCTGAGATATTTTCTTTTTAGTTTATTTTCACAAAATAGTTTTCAATGAAGAAAATGACTAAAATTTATTTTATTAAAGGATAAAACATGCATTCATACCCATAGGGTTAACTAATATATACTTAGAGTTTAGAGTTAATGAGTGGGTTTTGCAGATGAAATTTTAAATTTTAAATTTCAAAAAATAAAAAATAAATATTAAAAAATTTCAAAAGAGGCAATTTTGGTAATTTTATCTTTTGAGAGCTATTTTGTGATAAAACTTAAAAATAAATTTGAAATAATTTCTCTATTATTTACTCCCTCCGTTCCGGAAAGTAAGATTTTTTGGATTTTATTCTTCCACAAAAATAGATTTTCTATATTTTTAAGGTATTTTATATATTTTTGAGAAACATTAATTGTAAATTTTATTGGCGGATAGTTATTAGAAAGTGTATAGGAAAATAAATGATAAATTAAACTGTAAACATTTATTGTATCTTTAATAAACGTGAAAACTCTAGAAAATCTTACTTTCGGGAAAATATGGAGTATTAAATTATACATATAATTATAAAATAATTTAAAATTAAAGTAGAATAATAATCAATTATGATATATTTACTTTGTTAATATTTATACACGTACATGAGCATAGAAAAATCACATATTTTAGCATTAAATTGGCAAACATTACATAGAGTGATATGATAGTTTTGCTTAATAGAAAGTTCATTATTAACATCACAATGTTATATGTTAATTATTTTGGATATGTGTAATGAATAAAGATGCTATTTATCTTGAATATATGTGTGGTGAATAAACATCTGACATTAGATATGACATATAATTAAATTGCTATATGTTATTAGAAATATTTGTCTTTTAACAATGAATCTTTAAGATTAATTCGAAAATACATGTAAAAACATGAATAAATTATTTTATACTGTTAGATATATATGTTATCAGTCTAATATTTCAGCGTACTTAAAGATAGACATAAAAGTATATCTTACTTAAAAAATATTGTATTTGAAAAATATGTAGACAACCTTCAACTTTTATTTTCTTAAGTAAAAATTATTCTTTGAAAATTAAAATAATATTTAAACACACAAATACAAAATTTAGAATTCTCAATTCTACGTTTCTAACTCGGTAATGATCTTCTTCTCCAACTAAATCACTTGATGAGCTTTAAGTTGGGTCATCAATTTTTCTAATCAAATTCCTCGGATAAACTATGGTGGTTGATCATCATTTTCACCAGTAAAGTCTACTAAAAACTCCTCATTGCACTGCATAAACATGTATGTGTACCGATAATGATAGGCTTAACATTATAATTCAAAATATATCGTATTAAGTTACTGTCACTGTCACTGATTAACATGATAACCAAACAAAAATTTGTAATTTTAGCGTTTTAAATTATCTATGATTTTACAATTTGATCATTTTATTATATGTAAAACAGATGAAGAAAGTCAGCTTAATAATGTTTTGATTTGTGTCTAGATCTCCTAAAAATTAATGCGAATATACCCAAGAAAGCCAAACATGTGGGTTTTGTCTAGCAAAGTCATCATACTATTAACTGAGAACATGCTTAAGTGGAAACATTATAATTTGATTAGCTCACTAATTTCCAATGGTGACTCAGCTAATTTCCAATGGTGACTCATCACTATGTCTTTTAAACTTGCTGACATGGCTTATGCGGGATTAGTTTTCCTAAATCGCTTTTAATTACCGCTTTCTCAATCTCGGTTTCTCTTAATCTACTATGTGGTTATCCTAATCAAAACTTGATGGGTTGTTATCCTCTAATTTCGGTTTGGTCCTCAACTATTTTGTCAAATCATATATTGTATGATCTCGAATAATATTCTTATAAGCATTATGGTTTAAGCACATATGGCATGGTTTGTTACACAAAACTACATAATATGTGATTCCAATTTTAAACTTACATATTCTATAATTTATGGATTATGGTTATGTTTGTAGACAATATAAATTTTATGTTGTTTAGAGTTTAGGATTTCGTATTCCATATAGTTAGGTTTTAATATTTAGTGTATATGGTATAATGTTCCATGCGAAATGTATAAAATACGATTTATTATGTTGTTTAGATATTTAGAATTTTAGTATTTGGTTGATTGATAATCACATATAATTTGAAATGCTATTTTGATATTTTTTCCAAAAATTACCGAGTAAATCTTTTCAAAAAGAGAATACAACAAATAAAGAATACTAGACATGAATATTCCTTTAATATATATATATATATATATATATATATATATAGATATATTTAAAATATAATATTTAAAATATTAGTTGGTTCTTCTCAAGGAAGTTTCACCTTCTAAATATTTCATATATAATGAATCAAGGTCCCTTCCTAACATAGTAAATTTTTCAGTTTAATATATAATTAATCGAGATTCCTTCCTAACTACTTTCTGTATTTTTTGTACTCTTCATTCATGTACTAATAATTTATATATAATGCAAATGAATGAGAAGGCAATGAATAATGAAGTAAATACTCTTGCAGAATATTCTATTGATTGCTTTATATGGATATTCTATCGATTATATGAATATACTGCTTAAATATTGATATGTTTGATGTACACTAAATACCAAACATATGAACTAATTTCCTTGAATATTATCTATTATTTCATTCATGCATTATTCATTCATATCTAATGCAGATGAATTTTGACTACTCTGAATACTAAACAATTGGGAAGTCAATTGATAATGAATTGAGTACTCTTGCCGTTTAATATATTTCCCTTAATAATATTGTATAATTGACCCGAGTATTGTTTATTATATCATTCATGCACTAATGATTGTTTACTAATGCAGATAAATGTTAACTACACTGAATACCACATTCACCATTATGCAATTATCATATTTAACAGATTTATATTTATGTAAATTGTGATGTAATGCAAAAGAATATAGACTACAATGAGGTGAAAACAAAGATGAAGATAACAGATCATGAAGTGAGTACTCATACAGTCGTATTATATTACTCTTAATAATTTCATAAGAGTAATTCCCTTAGATAGCATCTTTTAGTTTGTTTGTCACAAAATTAGTTTTTAAGGAAAAAATGACCAAAATGTTTTTTTTAGAAGCTAAAAAATTTATTTATATGCATTTATACTCTTAGGGTTAACTAATTTGGACTTTAGGGTTTAGAGTTAAGGGGTGGGTTTGGGGTTAGGGTTTCAAATTTCAAAAAAAAAAAAAAAATCAAAATTTCAAAAAAAAAAAGAGTCTATTTTGGTCATTTTATTTTTTGAGGGCTATTTTTGTGACAAAAACTTAAAAATGGCTATTTAAGAGAATTGCCCATTCCATAATTGGTGATAATTCTTTAGAATTGACAATATTATTCTTAAATTAACGCATATCAATATTAAGCATTCTATTGATGGCCAAACGAGTAAGAAGACGATTCATGATTCGAGCAGGAATGATCATGGTCTATATGTTTTTTAAATTTATGGAGAAACATATCATCTCATATTTGACAATTTTCTTGAAGATGGTGAAATATAAGATTCTTGCATCTCTTTAAATAGTATAATGTGAAAAAGGATTTCATATATGACAACTTATTATTTTCATGTAATTTTGATCTTTTCTCATTTTACTTGATCCTAAATATTTTTTCCCAAAGATGGCATGTACTCATATTACATGTACTAATAAATCATTATTACAATGCTACATAAACAATCTTCATTAGTCTTTATATTATGTGGAAAAAATGTTTCTCAACTCAAAGTATGACAATGCTACATAAACAATGTATTCTATTTACGTGTTAGGTACACTATGATGTTTTCTTTTTGATTGAGCTAGGCACTTAAAAAATGATATCAGATTCACATTGATGATGATGACCACCACTTTAAGTAGAGATTTTCAGTTTCTATATGAAACTTTTTATTTTTAAATCATCAATATTCTCTCACAAAAATGAAATGTGTAATCAATCAATAAAAATAGTTTCTTATTAAAATTGATAATATTTCTGTAACCGCCACTAAAAACTTGGTTTTCTAATCTAATAAACATTTTTTTTTTGTGTTGAAATTAGGTTTTGGAGGATCTAATCTAATACTAAAAAAAACTTAGTTTTGTTTTAGTGTTTAAATTAGGTTTCAAAATAATTTAGTATTTATTTTAAACGATGTCCATTGGAAATAGAAATATTGACTTTCTATAGGAGATTGAAGTTATTTTTGTACCAATGAAAGTAGTTTCATAATAAAATTGATAAACTGCCACTAAAATTTGATTTTCTGCTGACCGATATTTTCTCACACATAATAATGAAAGAAAATCCTCCAAAAAGTCTTGATTCTTGAAATAACTCGGATAATAGAGTATTGATATTTACGCTTTGTTGAAAGACGAATATTCGTTTAACATATTCAAAATATGAAAATATGTTGGACCTCTTTAGTTGTATCTTTTAGTGGAAGTTTTATCTATGATAATTTTATTATATCTTATGACGCTATCTATTCCTTAATCAAAGCAGTCCTTCAGCGTCTAACGATATAGTTTTCTTGCTCTCTATTATTGAATTTGTTTGAAACGTTGCCATTCATCTGTTTACTCGCTTATGTTTCTATTATATCTTTACTATGATACTGTTTGTTTTTCTATTTTCTCTTGCAAATGAATCTTAAAATCTTTGAAGGCTAATATATTCACAAGGAAATATACTATGAATTGTGTAATATTTCAGATGTAATACTTTCCGAGAAGTTTGACGGAAAAAATCAGAATTTGGCAACGAGCGACTGAATTATATTTATCGTATTTGAAGTTGGATTAATATATTCGTGAAGGAAAACCACTTAATCTTGTTGGTAAAATTGATGTCTTCAATTTATCAAGTGAAAGGGCATGGATCCATGGTGGTTAGATGTGTAAAGGAATCATATTAGGCAGACTAATCGACCCCTTTTATGCATTGTATTCCCAGGAAAAAAACTTTTAAGGCTTTGTGATTATCTTCGGAGAAGAACCATAAAACATATGTGATGAGGCATCAACATTTTGCCACTGCTAAATTCTTAGACTTTACAAAGGTGAACTTTAAACCTATTTTCCAAAAGATTGAACAATTTCATTCAATCTGCTGCGATTTGACTTCTGAGGATATTTCGCTTTGCAATACTTTTATTGTAAATGTTTTATTTAGAAGCTTCATGCGAGTTGAGTGAATTTCAAGACTTATTTGAGGGGAATTCGAGGTAGGTTAACGTCTTTTGATGATATACTCAGCATGATAAAGTTTAAAGATATAAACAAGAACCTCATGAAAGATCAATCATGTATCATTCTACATGGGAAGTTAAAATCCAACACGAATACAATGTTAAAAAACATGGGAGCTACTATTAAGAACTCTAAATGA
Source organism: Sinapis alba (assembly GCA_012274485.2). Classification (NCBI taxonomy): domain Eukaryota; kingdom Viridiplantae; phylum Streptophyta; class Magnoliopsida; order Brassicales; family Brassicaceae; genus Sinapis; species Sinapis alba. The sequence goes on along the minus strand of MU105810.1, from coordinate 187,316 downwards.
ATTTGTCACAGATGTGGAAAATATTACTATGTTTAATATGATTTTTTAATGAATTTCCAGTGTTTTTGGTGCTTATTTTTATTTTGAATAAATCTTTTTATCTACTAATAATTCCCTTATTTTCTAATTATTTGTATTGTTTCATATTTTCAACATTAAAAACACTAACTAATATTAACATATGTTCAATTTGTTTGGAAATGAGTACAAAATTCAACAGTATGATAATGACAAAAAGGTAACAAATCAATATTAATCATACCAAAAAAGTATCTAGACAGACACAAAATGTTTGTTGACTCTTTAAAAGATTTTGAATTTCAACAGTAAACATTAAGTTGGTATATTATTAATATATTAGACGACTTGATAATATATTAGGGTTTAGAGTAGTCATATTGAGTATAACTCTCATAAACTGTTCGGCTTCATATTCTTCCTAAGACACTTTGTTTATGATATAGAAATATCAGATCTTCTTTCCAAACATAAGTCTTACGTTAATCTCTCTTTATAGCATTTTATGAAAGTTAATGTTTGATATTTCTAAATCTTTATGATATAATTATCTTATTTTTTTTGATTATTTGTATGATTTCATATTTTTGACATAAAAACACTAATTAATATTAAAGTCTGTACAATTTTTTTGAAATGAGTAGAAAGTTAAAATAGTATGATATTGACAAAACGGTAACCAATCAATAACATCAATCATACCAAAAAGTAATATAAAAGCAGACACAAAATGTTTGTTGACCATTTAAATGATTTTGAATTTTAAAAGTAAACGAAGAGTTGATGTATTATTATTATATTAGCCCGCTTGAATATATATATGGGTTCAGAGTAGTCATATTGAGTATAATTTTCATAGACTATTTGATTTCATATTCTTTCTAAGATACTTTTTATGATATAGAAATATCAATTATCTTTTTCAAACGTAAGTCTTCTGTTAGTTTCTCTTTATAACATTGTATGAATGTTAATGTTTGTAATTTCTAAATCCTTTTGATAACATAAATATTACTTTTGTTAACTGGTATATATGTAACATGACTGATTTTATTTTTACATGTTCATATTACATTCGTTTTTATTGAATGTATATGTATTTGTAAAAGTTGAATCCAGTCAGGTTACAAAAATAATTTTTTCGTATTATCAGTAGAAAGAATTATAATCGACTCTATATATTTTTAAAATAAATTTTAGTCAGTATTATATTATAGAACACAATATTTTTATATATTACAATTATGATCTATAATGATTAAGAAGTTGTCTATGTGATTATTTTGCCTTATTAGCTAATATTCATGTACCCCGACATGTATGCTTTCTACTATTTCATGTTTTATTCGTCCTTTGAATGATAATGTATTTGTATAAATCAAATTATGTCTGGTTACTATATTAAAATTATATTAATCTTAAAAGTTTGATTCATCATTTTTCTATATTCTCCAATTAGTATATTATGACGGCTTTAAAACTATGGTGCATTTATGGTTGTCAATTATATATGTTTATTGTGAAGGTTTTAAATGAATCAAAAATTGATTTTTACATTACTATATGTTTTGAATATAAATAATGACAGATTTTATTGTCAACATATTGTATTATGAATTACAGTCATCAACTATAGTGCTTAAAAATTTCTCTATATGGTTATTCTGCCATTAGCTGCTATTCATGTACCCCGGCATTTTTGATTTCTACAATTTCATATTTTATTCTTCATATTGAATGATTATGTATTTTTAGAAATTAAACTTTGTCGGGTTACCATAGTATAGTTATAACCTAGCTTAAAAGTTTTATTCACCGTAATAGTTGAAGAATATATTTTGTATTATAACCTTGGCTCAACAATTTTATAACAGCTAGACCTTTTAATATATTTGATGCTACCATTATACAAGAATATTTGTTTAGAGAAATTTTTAAAATGAAGACTTTTTAATAAATGATATATTACAATAGATACAACACATTAAGTACATATTTAAAATATTTCCTCCTATTATGGTTTATATATTACATCTTCAGTTTTTTATATATTTGAAAATAGTATATTTTCATACTAAATATGATTATCCATATATTTATAATTTAAAAAATCTTCATATTTAAGTATATACAGTATAAACAACACATTAAAGTGCATATTTAAAACATTTCCTCATACTGACTCTATATGAAACATTTCTATTTTAGTTGATATTTATATTTTAAATGATATATTTCATACTGAATATAACTAGCTGTATATTTATATTTGATAAGATTTTCTAAATTTTGTAGGATATTTATAATCAAATGTTCCAAATTGAGTCTTTTAGATATTATTTACATTATTTAGTTTCTATTTTCCATTTGCTTTAATTTTTTATTATATAAAGGTTGGTATTACATTCATTGATTACACAATTATCATGGAAGCTGTCATTTTCTTCGAAAGGTTGGAATCTCAATCTTTAAATGTTTCTTTACGAATCCAAATAGTAAAAAAATGGAATGTGCAGAATCGAATGTTTGGTTATGATTTTCAAATGATACTGATAGATGAAAATGTGAGTATTTGTCATATACATACAACAAAATATATAATTTATATTATATAATATACTAATTTGCTAATCATACTATTTTTTCTTATAGGGACAGATGATTCAAGTAACTCTAAAGAATTATTTAATGCATAAATTATATTATATGCTTAATAAGTATTGATGGGTTAAATTATCTATTTTCAAGGTAGTCCATTATATTGGCATTACCAGGATAGCTAGTCATAAGTATCATATTCTTTTTGCTACTAATACTCGTGTTGAATTCATATTTTCAGAAGACACCCGAAATATTCTCATTTGTAAAATAAAATGAGTTAAACATGGGATTAATTCATCCCAAATTTTCATTTGGTTAGAACTCTATCCTTTTTATATTTTTAGTTAACTTTGTTATGTGACAATATAATAAAATGGTATACTAACAGTTATTCAAGTTGATATTAGTCATACTAGGGGTTCTAATATCAGTTGAAAATATAGAATGGGGATTTAACCAAGACGTTGGAACTGAATATCTCAAACTTTCAGTATTATATCGTTAGCTTTAGCTAATATCAAGTAAGTATAGTTATTTGCATGCTACGATTATGGAAGATTGAAGTTGTAGAAAGTTAGATAAACATATGTCATATGTTTATTCCAATATTTATTATATTAACAATATGATACAATTGTCCATATTTATATACAATATATAGGAGTATATAGAGATATTGCCAATATTTCTGGATGCTCTGGCGTAATGTTCAATCCATTAATTGAAGCAATTACTACGTTCAAAACAATGTTCATAAATATATTCAATTTTTATATAATGATTTCACGATATTGTTTACAAATTTTTTTAATTGTTTGACAAGATCGAAGAATAGCAAAAGAAAAAAATTTGAGATTTTTTTCAACAATCTATGTGTTTTATTTCTGTTAAGTTTGGCTATTTGTACTCTCATTTATGTTCTTTGAGAATATTTATTTATTATTTCAACCAATTTTTGGAAATTTAGCATTTTTTCTTCCAAATAAATTCGATTATTATGATTTCATATGACGCTAATAAAATCTATTTCTATATATTAACACAAAATACATATTAAATTAGTTTAAAATCAACTATGGTAGAAACACCGTTGACAACCAATTCATTTCTTGACTTATTCATTTCTTGACTTGTCTCACAAGCAATATCATTTCTTGACTTGTCTTGCAAGCAATATCATATATATTGCTTGTTTCGCAAACAATATTATTTATGCTAGACATATTGAGAGTTCCTTACAATCTCTTTATAAATTATTTATGGGTTTTTAATTAACAGCCAAATATTTGAGTTCTATAACATTCATACGGCTCAGACACGGAGAATAAATTTTGTCAAAGTATCAATAAGGACATAACAAATAGTTGTAAAATTAACAAAAAAAAACTTAGAGTACCTATCCGAGCAAAAGATTTGGCATTGAAGCCACTAATAATCTGTTTGTTGTCATCTTTTACATCATAATGATGCACAAGCCAGACAAATACAAATATTACAAGCTAAAAATAGATTAACATAATTTACTCTTGAAAATCTTGAACATATTTATCCTCATCATCATGTTCTACATTCACTACTTCTCTTCCTGGAACATGACTCTGTAGAGTTGTAACATCATGACAGCTTGATCAATATTGCGATACATCATCTGCTGAGGTGAAACATCACATGTAACATAAGCTTCTTTTATTATCCACAAATACATTGGTCTACCAATTAACTCATCATCTCCTCAAGTTGTCTTACCGTAAGCTGATGAGCAAGGACCTGATGAATCAGGTTAGAAAATCCAACTAGTTGTTGTCCATTTGATTATCTTGCCGTATCCATTATCTGATTATATACTAGACGACAAAAATCAGTCGGCTTATTCTTAACAAGAGCATATAAAAACCACATATGCTTCTTGACAAGGTACAAAACATTTATACCTAGAATCCAATTTGTTATGCATACATTGTACAAAACATGATATATCAGACTAAGATCCTCAAGACGAAGACTTTTCCATATGTGCTTATGACCTACGGTCAAATACGCAATAGCCTGATCCAAACTTTCTAATTCCCATACATGATGATGATCAACATTCGGAGTTCCAAACACATGGTTGATTAGAACGGAAGAAAGCTCAAACATGTCTCCTCTAATCATGACTCCATCACTTGTTCAAACAAATCTGCAAGACTTTCTCTGACTATTCTAGGAGAGAATGCTCTAAGATTCATCACTATTTTCATTCAACCTATGCTATCTATGATATCGTGAACTTCATGAAGATTTACCTCAGTAGGTGACATGATACCTTGAGTTGACTCCCTGTCTCCTTCAAGTTTACCTACTACTGTACCCGCGTGAACATGATCTCCACCAGATGGTTCGATATTCTGGTGTCCTAGGCGTAGAGGAACAACACCAATCCATCCCGAACTTGGTGTTTAAACTCTACTGCGGTGACGATACTGTAGGGTTTCTTCAAATAACAAGGAGTTGGTTCCATATAGATTACTTTTTAATACAATCTCGTTCAAATTCATTAAAAAAAAATCCTCTCATGCAAAGATCATTGTACTTGACATGAGCTTTGTTTGAGATGAATCGATTAAATGAACCTTCAAGAGAATCATGTCCGCAACGACTTTGGTGTCTGCTTAGACCAGAAGACGTTGAGTCTGCCATTGATTGATTTAGGGATTCACAACAAAGAAAGAGAGGATTTTACTTTGGTTTTTGTTAGTAAGAGTTGTGCTGAGAATCTCAAACGTCAATATCATTAATTTTAAGCATGCTGGAAACTTGATAAACACACTGTCGTATTTAGAACCCCATCTTAGTTAGCCCAATATAGTTGATATCAAAAGAGTATTGAACTAATTATATATCTCAACTCAAAATAACTAAAATTTACAAATGTTCACAATCATATCATATTTAGTAAATACTGAGGGTATATGTGTCTTTTGATCACCTAACACATTTCCCATTTTTCTTACTATTTATTTCTTAATAAATATATTTTATTTTCTTATTAATATTTCTTAAAATAATTATGGATCCTAACCTTAATTGACTACATTTATGATCAATAAAACCCATAAAATACCTACAATTTTGTTTACAAACATTAAATAATTTACAATCCTTTAAATATGAATATTTAAATTAATTGAAAACATGTAACGCAAATGCTAAACTCTAATTTACATTATAAATTTAAAATTAGATACTAACTAATGATATATAATTGTTGTAAAATTAGTTATAGGGGTTAGGATCCCAATTTTCTTGGTATTTGTTTCTTTATTAATCTAACTTTTATACAATCCTGGTTTTCATATTTTCCTAACAATACTAGCGGACTGGATCATTCGGGTATAAATAATTGATAAATAATAGATTACAAATATTATAGATCTTGAATAATTAATTTTAAAAAGAATATTTTAAATTTATAATATTGTAGCTTCCATAGTTCTTATATATTCATACTTGGTCGAATGTCTATGCATTAACTAATGTACATATATATTCATAGAGAACCGAAAACATTACAAACATATTTAATACTATGATTTCCATACCTAAATTATTGTATATATTACATACTTGTACGAATATCTAAGTATTAAATATATAATTTATATTTTGTATGTGAAATGAAATAATATTATACATAAAAAAAATTATGTCTCATTTTTAATTTTTGTTTAGTTTTATTGTAAAATTTGGTTAGATAATAAATTAAAACACCAATGGACAAGAGATTACTTCACATATCTTATCTTTTTTGTTTATTACAGATTAGTTATTGACGAAGAAGACATAAAAATATATAGTTTAGTATTGTATATACCGAGAAACTGAGATATGGGCCTTCATCAGATTTACCTAAAGATAAAATAAATTAGAATTAGTCCAGCTTTCAAATCCACAGATAAATTTTTTATTTCAAAATAAATCCCAAACAATAATAAACAAAGAGTCTTGTTTATCAATCCAAAACGACATAACTCTTGAATTTATTTTAATTATAAGTATACAAACCGGCTCAATTTCACCAAAACCTAATATCTTCTTTCATTTGTTTTGTCGTCTCTTCAACATCCATATTTGGTAAATTTTTATTCTTTTCTTCTAATATCAATACAAGTATGAGTTTGTCATGTAGGTTAGAGAATGGATAGAGAACAATAATATTTCCATGTTAATAGAATATATGCAAGATATGAGACGATATACTTAATGATTTAGTTTTTATTGAATGTAACAAAGTCTTAAATATAAACAATAATCGTTTGTGTCTGTTATGTACTCTTTCAAGTAATCTATGTTCGTGTAGTTCATATATCAGATCTTGCTCTTTTAAACCGATTTTGTTTGATGAACAAGGTAAAATGGCAGACAAAAGTGATTTGAAGTTGAAACATCCTGTGAAGGAAAGATCAATGGCTCAACATATCAAAAAGGTTATAAGAAAGGAAGGAAGGAAAATCAAGCCCGTTACAAGGCTTTGCTCATGATGATGAAAGAACAACTTGAATCTAAAGATGAATTGAATAATGTGATGCTTAAAGTGAACTCCCTGACTGTCAAACTCTAGTTGCTTGATGACCTTATTAAAAAAGTTGAACTCAAGTCTGAGAAGGAGAAACTAGAAAGCTGAACTTCTCCTTGTTGAAGCAAGTTTAGATGCTTGTTTAGCCGACGTGAAGGTCCTAGTGATCGACTGGTACAAGTTTGGGGAGCCAAGCATGTATGAGTAAACCCTCACATACCTAAATCTCTAAAACTAGAGTTTAATTTAGTTTTTTGTTTATTTTGTCTAAAACTTGGTTTGGAGTAATTTTCTGTTGTTTATAACCAATTTTTAGTCATCATGTTATCAAATATTATTTCAAACCTAAATCGTTTTAAGTTTAACTTTATTTTGACTGTCTTTGATTACAACTTGAATTTAGGGTTAGGCTATAATGATATTGATAATTATCGTTAGGTTAGGTATGAGTTTAGGATTAATACCAAGTAATTTCAAACTTATAGCAAATAAATAATGATTGTTAGGGTTAGTGTGAGTTTAGGATTAAAACTTTATTAAAATCATTTTACAAAAATAATCATTGTTAAAAGTTTAGATAAAAATCAATTATCTAATCTAGGGTGACGTTGCTTGAAGCAAATTTGACGTTTCTCTTCTTTCATTTGATTGAAAAGTGTATGTTAATAGCTTGTATTAGTCCTGCTAACCCAATGATGAGAACTATTTATTAGTCCCTAGGTGTTTAATGATGATAGCTTAAGGATATTTACGACACAAAGTTTGTGAGAAACTTTTAGGCAACAATATAAATATTAACTAGATGTTTAAATATTAATTAGATGTTAACTTGATGTTAAAACGAACTGTGAAGTGAATATTATAGTTTCTTACATTGGTTTCTATCATTAATGTGTATCAATTCTTGGGAATTTTTAAAATTTTTGCTACAATAATATATTCAGAACTTCCTAAGCTATATAGAAAATATTTAGGAAGAATATATTGTTTGATTTTTGTAAAAAATAATAATAATCAGTTCCTATAAATGCAAGCACAGCTATTGAACTAAACTCACAGTTTTCAAAATCATAAATTAAAGCAAATATAATGTAACTTATTATTTAAATAATTTATTTTCAAATTGTTCAACCTTTCAAATCATAATGGATAAACCTGGATTTTTTTATCCGTGATCCGGATTCCATCTGAGATCCGATCCGAATTGGCTCCAAAAATCAGGATATTCGAAAGGACTGGATCCGGATCCAAATAGTAAAATGTTGGATCCGTCAAAACCGAATTCAGATCCGGATATCTTGATTTTTTTGTCCATATATCCGGATCCGTAATTTTTATTGATAATTCTTTCAAAATAGTAATATATATATATATATATATATATATATATATATATATATATATATATATAATCTAATTTTATTTATCATATTCTTATTTTTATAATATTATACAAGTATAAATTTTGTAATAATATACTTAGAAATAATTACAAATATGATATTACTTTTATTTTTAAATTATTGTTTATGTTTATATATATTTTAATATTAGTTTTATTTATTTTAAGGATCTGAATTCAGATCCGGATATCCGTCGGATATTATAATTTTTTGGAGGATATCCGACACCGGATATTTGAGAACTTCAAATCTGGATAAGGATAGTAAAATCATGGATCCGATGGATAAGAATCCAGATCCGGATACCTTAAAATACTCTGGATATCCGATCTGTCCCATGCCTAATGATGGATAGTTCACGTCAATATCTTAAATTAGTGAGTTTATTCAAAAAAGTGTTGATTCTCTTTTAAAACCTTTCAATTACTTTTAATATATTTTCTCTAAGCATTAGACAAAACTATTTTTGATGGACCGGATTTCAAATATTAAGTGCAAACATTTTTTGCTGTAAATTTTATTATATTTTTTGGTCCAAATATTATAAAGCTTATATAATAGTAACATATTACAAGTTTTCAATATTAATAGATAAAAATAATAATTTGAACATAAACCACAATTTATAATTTTGTTTACTTGGATAATTAAATACTAAAATATTATTAAAGAAATATCTTTCAAAAAAATGTAGTAAAATAAATAAAATAATTTAATAATATATAATATTTTATTAATAATGAACTTATTAAAAACGTATTAGATAATGTCTCAACAAATTGAGTATATATCGGCCTCTAAACAAACAACATACACATAAATCTATTATGTTATCTAATACAACACAATATTTTCATTAATTAACAATTTTTTTATATAACTAAAGATTTATGTGTATTAACGCCCAAACACATCATTTTAATGGGTGATTATTGAAACTATATTAACACCCAAACATATGCACACATATGATATGTTAGCATAAAACTAATAACTGATCAGTAATAATCAGAAAATGTAAACATCAAATTTAATAAGTACAACATGTAAGTTTTATAATTATATTATATATAAACATGCATAAATAATTAAATACACATATATGATATGTTAGCATAAGAGAATTTATATTATAGAAATAAAATCATCAATTCAGGAAGTATATTAATGCTTGCACATGCGTGCAGGCTGTCCACCTGTAGAGAGAGAGAGAGAGAGAGAGAGAGAGAGAGAGAGAGAGAGAGAGAGAGAGAGAGAGAGAGAGAGAGAGAGAGAGAGAGAGAGAGAGAGAGAGAGAGAGAGAGAGAGAGAGAGAGAGAGAGAGAGAGAGAGAGAGAGAGAGAGAGAGAGAGAGAGAGAGAGAGAGGGTGAGTAAGAGTGAGACTGAGGATGAGGGTGTGTATGAGGATGATGATGAGAGTGAGAGTGAGGGTGAGGGTGAGGGTGAGGGTAAGACTGAAGAATGAGAGTAAGATGGTGAATATAAGTGAGAGTGAAAGAGTGAATGTAAGTGAGAACGTTTTTTTTGATAATTTGATCAATATTACGTGAGATAGAGCTTTGATGATTTGCCAAAACAAAATATAGGTTTATATTTGACATGCATAATAACTGATACATGGTTTATAATTCATAGTAACTGATATATATATATATATATATATTCTATAAATTGTACTGTTCACTTATATATATGATATATCTACATCATCAATTTATATATAATAGCAAACTTTTTTTTGGTGACCGATGACATCATCATTTTTTATAAGAAAAAACTTTAAATCTAACAGTCAGATTTGTTTGTTATTTTTGATCTAAGGGATAAAAAGTTCTCTTACTTTGAGTGGCGTTTGTCATCAAAAAACCATCTTTTCATCTTCCCTGAATCATCTCATATTTTCAAATGACACAACCCTTGAATCGCGTCTCTTATCAATCTATATATCTATGTTTCATGTTTTTTACACATCATTTATCCATCGTTCATCAGCACATCTTTTCTCTATCCCCGTTGAACAAGTGAATCATCGTAATCTATATATAATAGTAAACTTTTTTTGGTGATCGATGATATCATCATTTTCTATAGGAAAAAAAAAAAATTAACAGTCAGATTTGTTTGTTATTTTTGATCTAAGGGATAAAGTAGCGTACATCATCAAAAAACCGCCGTGTCATCTTCCCCGAAACTTCTCATCTTTTCAAATGACACAACCCTTGAATCATGTCTCTTATTAATCTATACTATCTATGTTTCCTGTTTTTTACACATCATTCATCCATCGTTCATCAGCATATCTTCTCTCTATCCCGTTGAACAAGTGAATCATCATAATCTATATATAATAGTAAACACTTTTTTGGTGATCGATGACATCATTATTTTTTATAGAAAAAAACTTTAAATCTAACAGTCAAATTTGTTTATTATTTTTGATCTAAGGGATAAAGTGGCATATGTTATCAAAAAACGCTGTGTCATCTTCCCCGAATCGTCTCATCTTCTCAAACGACACAACCATTGAATCGCGTCTCTTATCAATTTGTATATCTATGTTTCCTGTTTTTTTACATATCATTCATCCATCGTTCATCAGCATCTTCTCTATATCCCCATTGAACAGGTGAACCATCGTAATCGATTGTCACGTAATCGCCGTTGTAAACTAATGGACTAATTGTCGCTATCCCCAATTCGAAAAGGTCTTGCATCTTTTTGCTTAGTTAATTTTCATTTTTTGTGTACATATTGGCTGAATCTCGTCTTCTTTTTGGAAATGAACAATCTCTTTCTCAAATTATTTATGGATTTTGAATTTTTGTTTATGAATTTGGTACTTTCACCAAAATTTTGTAGTCCAGTTAATTACAACACCTTTATGCTTTGATTTTCATTATATTCTTCGTATTTTAATTGGTATTTTATGTTTTGCTGTGGCATTAGTTTTTCCTTAACTCATGGTTGTTTGGTGTTGCAATCAGACAAAGTGGCCATATCTTGTCATATTATACCCTCTCCAGAATAGTAGTTATTGAAGAATATTAATGGTTTTGAATTAATACTTCTTTTTAAAACTTTTCTATATCGACCAACGACTTTTATTTTTACTGGAATGCATGTAATGTTGAGTAGTTGATGTATGTTCTGTTTCTCATGCATATATTTTCTGGGGTTTAAAAAACTTGACAGATCGTTGAGGAGTTGCAAATGAAAGGTTTTTTAGATTGAAAAGACAATTACTAGACTATGCTCCGTCGACATAGCCTTAACAAAACTCTCAAGAGCAGAACTTATATGTAGATGAGCATGTGTAATTGAAGAATTCTGGACTCATAAAACGTGGAGAGACATCGGTGATAGGCTTCTATGAGAACTCAATAGTTTAGTGTTTGAATGGGACCACATGACAAAAACAGATCTCATGTACTTGTCTTTTTACATCTTTTTTTTGCCATTCACGCTTTTGTGTATTACAAAGATAAAAAGTAGGAGGACTGCCTAAGAGACCAAATTTTTTGTCATTTTCTGGTAAAAAGCAGGTGTTTTGCATGCTCTTCTGTCCGCACATCAAGTAAAGATACTCATGCACTGCTTCTTTTAATTAACCAATAGGTGAATTATCTAATTTAAATTAAATTAAAAATATTTATTTATCTTTATATTAACAACATATATTAACATACATCATCAAACTCATTCACTATTGAGAAAGATCAACATCAACGTATCTTCTCCTCCTTTTTCTCAAAGTCAAATTACTTTTTTCTCTTTTCTTTCAATCCTATGGTAAATTATTTTTATTTTTATTTTATTTATTTCATATATACTATTAATTTAAAAATATAGTAAATGTAACTAAAATTTTATATCTAGAGTATATTTATAATTTTTATTTATAGTATATGCATGTCTATATAAATATATTAGTTGAAAAAATTGATAAAAATATGTATTAACTGAAACTAGAAAATTTAACATTTTAATTCATAAATATTAAAAATATAGAGTACATAGATGAATATTTTCAAAGTTTTTTGTTTTACTGTTAAAAGATTTAAAGAATGTTTAAAGTATACTTACATATATTATTATATGTTGTTTTAAAAATTATCATCTATAAATTGATATGATATTGGTAGACTTATTTTTAATAGATTCAATTTTAGATCATTTCCATATATCTACTTAGAAAATTTTCTTTCTATTGATTTAGAGGAAGTCATGGTTTAGAGATGACATGGAGCATAAATAAAATTCTTTTTGTGAAAAACCCATAAATACATTCATGTGCATGCAGTGATTTTCCAGTTGAGTCAAAAGGCATTAAAAAAACAAGCATCATATTTTGCCTATTTTTTATTCTTTTATTTTTATTTGTTGATTAAAATTTCTTTGGTTCAATCAATTAATTTTTAGTGTTCTGTATTATAATTGAGTTCGGCCATAAAGCTATATAGAAGTATCAGAGGGCTTCCATTTCTGAACCAAAATGTAAATTTACTTTAATTAATTTTAAGGATAATTCATTATAGTTTATGAAAATTAAGACTATGTTATATGTTTTAGTCTTATGAATTCAACAAACTATTAAAATAAAAAACATGGTTAATTTTGTTAAAATGTGTGCTTGTAAAAATGTTAGATAAATTAACATAAAATATCAGTGAAATCATTATTTTAAACTGAAAAACTTTAAAATAGTAAAAAAATTAGATTTATCGTATCTTGATTTACATTAATTAAAATAAAGTACTATTTATTTTGCGTAATTTTATTTATTTTGAAAAATACTACAAACGTGTATCCACCTTTAATATTATGTGATACTGTTTATTTGGTATTTTAAAAATATTCATTCTTATCAAAAATGAAAACTATGACAATATTAAAATATATTTTTAAATAGTAAATTAATCCATGCGTACAGTGGTACTAGTATATATGTAAGATATACTGGCATTTTCACAATCTGGAGGATATATGGTTAGATTGGCATATGATTTAGAAAAACTTTACCCGAATAAAGAGAGGCATGCACCTATTTTTGGGCTACACACTAAAACTCTACAAGCCCAATCAGGGAAAACCAAATGTCCCCCGAAACTGAAACATTTGTTTGTCAAATTATTTCGGGTTGTTTACTAGTACAAAGGAATATATACGCACGTAGAATTAAAAGTGATACTATGTGTGATCGATGTGGAGAAAAGAAGATGAGTAATCATGTTTTTTTAATGTCTGCCTACTGTTCAGTATGGGCTCTCTCAAAGATACTGTCGAATCCACGATGTTTTCCTATGCAATAAGTTTATGCAAATATGGATTATTTGTTATGGAGGATTTCAGATTTTGTTCAAGACCATTGTTTTGCGTGGATTATGTGCTATATCTAGAAAGGACACAATGATAAGGTTTTTAATGGCTTAGATAAGGACCCTATGGATACATTACCAATGGAAGAAACAGAACCCGTACTCTGTGTATATGCCTGATTCGACCATGGAAAACTGGATTTTTAGTAAGTGCTATTGTAAATTTATTATCAATCTGAATAGTCACTTTTCACACTTCTTCTCGATCCACACTTCTTCTCGATTATCTCGGCAAAGAGATCTTGTAACCATATTGCTTGTTATGTTGCCTCTGTACCTGCCATGAACTCCTTCACAAGATATAGGGCTATTGTCTTTTGCTTTTGTGAACACCATGTAATAGGGCATTGATCAAAGTAGAATACATGGCCGATCGTGCTTTTCCTTTTGTCTTCATCAACATTGTGGCTGATGTTGCTATACCCTACAAGTATGGTTCCATTTGTGTGTTTGAACACAAGACCATGTGCTAGTGTTCCTCATAAGTACCTGAGAACTTGTTTGAGTGCTGCTCCATGTGATTCCTTCGGTTCTTGCATATACCGACTGAGTACACTAACACTAAAAGAGAGATCTAGCCGAGTATGAAGAAGATATCATAGACATCCAATACTTCTCATGTAATCCTTCTCACTAATGCCTCTTTCTTTGAGGCCTTTGGAAAGCTTTATATTCAAATATGTTGGTACTTGAGACGCATTACATATGTCCATCCCGTCTTCTTTTAATATTTTTAAGGCATATCTTTCTTGCTTCAGCATTATACTACCATTGGTCTGAATTACTTTGATGCCAAGGTAGCATGTTAGTCTTCCAAGATTACTCATCTCAAAATTTGTAGACATCTCCATCTTCAACTCGTTGATCATCTTTATGTTTGACCCGGTGACCAACAAATCATCTACATACACGTCAAATATAAGAAGATGCTCCTTCCCTTCTTTCGGGAAAGTGATGGTTCTCTTGACAACTTCACAAACTTCAACTCTTTCAGTATCTCGCTTAACTTGTTGTTCCAAGTTCATAGAGCTTGTTTTAGTCCATTGAGTGCCTTTTTCAGTTTGTAGACTTCATCCTCACTTCCTTTAACTAAAGCCCTCAGGTTGCATGACGTACACTATTTCTTTAAGTTTACCATGCAAAAACGCAGTTTTAACATCAATGCGTGTAACGGGGGCGAACACTTCATCAAAGTCGACTCCATGCCTTTATACATATCCTTCAGCAACGAGTCTTGCCTTGTACTTATTGATGCTTCCATCCGGATTACGTTTGATTTTAAAAACCCACTTCAAACCAATTGTTTTGACGACTAACTGCCAACACTTGTTATTTGTTATAGATATTATCTCATCTTAACATGACAATATCCACTCTCGTGAATCTTTTGCTTCACTAAAATCCCACGGCTCCTCATTGATCAAGAGAAGAAGACGCTCTCCTTCTACATCAGCAAGACAAATATAGTCCCTTCAGTATCTAGTCTCTTTCGTATTCTAATTGATCTCCTTGTCTAAGGTTGATCATCGTGATCCTGATCTTCAACGTCTTCACTGGTTTCATTCATAGTAACCTCATCTATAATCTTTGTTCCCACATCGTTTACCCCTTATGTCTCATCTATGGACTTTTTATCACTCATACCTCGAGTGATACGATCACTTCCATGTGTTTCTATGGTATTCTCATCCTATCTTATGCCGTTTTTACCAAACTTTCCCAAACTCAAACTAAACATTCCAGGATCTCTGTTTTCTTCTCCTTGGTCATTTCAGTTCCAACTTTTGCTTTCATCAAAAAATCACATCTCTACTAAAGACTATTTTGCGCGTGGTTGGATCTAGCAACCAGTATGCTTTTGACCCAAGCTTTGTTCCTAGGTGAACCAATGATATCGACTTACCATCCAAGTTCTTTCGAGTGATACGATCACTTCCATGTGTTTTTATGGCATTCTCATCCTCTCTTATGCCATTGTTACCAAACTTTCCAAAACTCAAACTAAACATTCCAGGATCTCTGTTTTCTTCTCCTTGGTCATTCCAGTTCCAACTTTTGCTTTCATCAAAAAATCACATCTCTACTAATGAGTATTCTGCGAGTGGTTGGATCTAGAAACCGGTACGCTTTTGACCTGAGCTATGTTCCTAGGTGAACCAATGATCTTGACCTATCATCGAAACACACGAATATGCTTTAGATTCGGGTTCTTGCCTTTAAAGGCTTCGTATGGAGTGGATGTAATCAATGATCTCGTTGCAACCCTATTGATGAGATAAGTGACATGTCTTACAGTTTCTCCTCATAGATAATTTGGTATGCTCATGTGTTTCAAAATACTCATAATCATCTTTAGTTACATCGTATTTCGTCTCTCTACCACACCATTTTGATGTGGTGAATAAGGCGCGGTTAGGTGTATCTTTATACCTTGTTTCTCTTAAAAATCTTGGAACTCATGAGATATAAACTCTCTACCCTCTATCTGTTTGGAACATCTTGATGGCAGTTTGTGTTTCTTGTTCAACTAGTGTTTTAAACCTTTTGAGTTTTTCAAATGCTTCATTCTTCTCTTTTAGCAAAATCGTCCACATGTTACGATTGTAATCATTAATGATTACCAAAACATATTTATTATATGATGGGGTATGAGGTTTGATGGGTCCACAAAGGTCTCCGTGCAAAATTTCTAACAATTTAGTAGCTCGGTATGTGGTTGCTTGGAGAAAATGCCGTCTTGTTTGCTTGCCAAGTAAACACGACACACACGTTCCTTTTTCTAATGTGAGCTTTGGTATTCGTGTCACTAGTTCTTTGTTGATCATCTTTTTCATGGTGTCCATGCTAATGTGTTGTAGCCGTGTATGCCATTTTGTTGATTCACTTAAGAATACTAGTTACAGACATTTGACGTGTTCAACCTCGATGACCATTTTATAAAATCGATTTTTGGACCTGTTTATTCTCACCAATAGTTTCTCAGTTCGATCATATAGGGTAAACAGGTAAATAAAAAAATAATATTGAAAAAGAGACTTTTGTAACAAGGACAAAGAAACTGAATGATTTGCCAATTCCCTACCAAATTAGGACGGTACAAAGGAAGGCATGCACAGAGCATGAAAAGACACGCACAAACATTTGATTCTGCAAATCTTCTTTTGTCACGTCTTATCGAACTACAATAGTATTCAACTTATATGATCCCAAACATTTTTAGTTGGTTCTACCAATAGAGTTGCCGATTATGAAGATTAATTAATTATACTCCGGAAAAGTAATATGACAAAAAAACAATACTATATTCTTATGAATGGATTTCGATCCATTTAAAGAAAGAAAAACAACGAAATTTACGCATAGACAATACTTTATAGAAATATGTTTTTGAAATAATATTTCTTGGTCAAAACTTCAATTAGTAGAAAAAAAATACAAACCCGTGAATAGAATATTGGTGTATGTATTGAATAGGATAATACTAGAACATATCTTATGCGAGGCCGAACGAAAAAAAGACATTATTTCAATACTACATAAAATTCTTTAACTTGCCAAATAAAAGATTACGAAGAAGGACGTGCAGCTTTTAGATAACTCGTGCATGTTCGTGATTGACAAATACTATATAAAGTAGTAAGGAAACGTAGTTGACTGAAACATATCTTACTGATATGACTTTATTGCAAATTAGGGCTACTCGAAATCACCGGCTGAGGCGGTGGTAGCGGTGCCTGAGGAGGTCGCTTTCGCTTCTTCTTTTCATAGCTGATCCCACGCGCTTTAGCCTGCGAGTCACGCACTTCCCTTAGGTAGAGTCGAACGGCTCGTGCACCAAAAGGGTTAGTCTCTGGTGAACCACCGTTCTCTTCAAAAGCGGCTCGAAGCCGACCAATGAGTGCGTCGAGGCTACCCCACGCTTGTCTGAGTGGACAGGTACATGGTGCTGGTGGGTTTGGATGTCCAAAGAACGGACATAGTTGCATGTGAACCTTGACATACAAGATCGAATTAGCCTCTAAAATCAGCATTTCAATACGTAACGTTATAGAAAATACATTATATTACTTGTCTACATTTTGAATATATACAACCACCAAATGAAGAAGCATATCATGTATACAGTTTTTTTTATAATGATCGAGTTAAACATTTTGCATAGAAATAATCACATATAGATCATATATTACATATATTAGTTTATGATGATAAGTGTTCACCTTTGGAACAATAGGATTAAACAATCATGATGTCGAAATATATTATGTCGGTGATAGATAAAAGTATGTGATACAGAAAAAACTAAAGTTAAGATCATAAAATAAATTTAAACCTAGATCAGTGAGACTCAGGTCTTTGATAGAATCATAATAACATCTACTATCATCAACAAGAATCCAGATGAACAATAATACAAATATTTTGTAGGTCAAAGAAACCCAAATTAGACAAATAGGGTTTCACAATTCGGATCTATATATATCTTCAGTGGAATAGTATCAAAAGTAGCATATTGACATATCGATGTGAGAGATACATACATATACGTAAAGAATATATGTTAATATGTATACCTTGGTCTTGCCGAATTGGTCGAGGTACCTTAGGAACTCAAGAACATGAGCACCACTGCAACGGGAGAGGGAAAGTGGCGGACGGTGGTTGCGTAGATATTGTCCGAAAGTGTTCCAATCTCTTCTCTTCTGATTCTCGTACCTACTCAGCTGGTTCGTCGCTGAGCCGCCGGAGGAAGACGAGGAGGAGGAGGTGGTAGTGATGTTGGTGGTGGCTGCTGCGGCGGCGATCATAAGGTTTGTGTTGTGTGAGATGTTTGATGTGCCTATAAAGCCGTGAACAGGATCCATGATATCAAGATCTGTTATATACTTCTATTTTTTTTTTTAAACTCTTTGAGATTTTGGTTTTAGGTTATGATGAATATGAGAGGGGCTTTATGAGTCTTGAATCTTGATTCTTGAGTTGATAAGGGAAAGATGGTGGAGAGAAAAAATGAGAAGAGGGGGGTACCATAGTCATTGCAGTAATGAGTAGGCTGAATGTAGTCATGATATATATGTTTTTCCTCATTTAATTTTGTAATTGACTAGTAACAGTGAAATAACTAATAATGCAAGCTTGTATTTTTTGATAAAGAAAATTAAATATCTTTAATCATATTATTGTTATGTTGAATTGTTGCGGACGAAGGTTAATTGCATATTGAAATGCAGTAAAAATGTTAAATAGTACAACTTAAGCAATTCATCTTTGACAAAAAGAGTACGTTTGAATTGAGTAATTCTTATAGTTTAACTTAAACTTCATATTAAAAAATGTTAATTCTTATTTTCTTTGTTTATCGACAAAAAAATATAGAGAAATTCTCTTAGATAGTCTTTTTTAGTTTGTTTGTCACAAAAATAGTTTTTAAAGAAGAAAATGACCAAAATATTTTTTTTAGAAGCATTTATACCTCTAGGGTTAACTAATTTGAACTTTAGGGTTTAGAGTTAAGGGGTGGATTTGGGGTTAGTGTTTCAAATTTCAAAAAAAAAAAAAGTCAAAATTTCAAAAAAAAAGGTCTATTTTGGTCATTTTATTTTTTGAGAGCTATTTTTATGATAAAAACTTAAAAAGAGTTATTTAAGAGAATTGCCTAAAAATATATACTAACTCATTTTTGAAGAGTATCCCAACAATTTCCTCTTGTAAATTATTAACACAAATTATCAAATAGAGGTAAGTCAATCATTTTTTTCCTAAGCTAGCTCCATGCATTCAATAAATACACCAAATAGGTAAACCAGCAGTACATCAAATTCTTAACATGATAACCAAAAAGGAGTGCAAGACAAACTTTTATCTAACCTAATTACTTTTTAGGTAAGTTGCATTGATACTCCATCTGACGTCCGTTTTCTATTTTAGATACTCTTGAAACACACAATGATAACATGATTTTAAACATCTTTATTTTAAAATATTTGTTTCCACTGTAGAAAATCAACTGAAACTGTATTATGTTTTACAAAAACTTAATAAGCTAATATTTTAAAATGATTGGATTTTTTTTATTATTTAGCGACTTACAAGCTTAATTAATAACTAACTTGAAGATCTTTTTCTTTTTCAATCAATAATTGCTTTAAATTGAATTCCTAGCCTACAAAATTATAACATAAATATAAGAGAAAAAAGACTAGAATCATTCCATAAACAAGTTGTAATGTCCAATAAAAATATATTTCACATATAATTTTACTATTCACACATATATATATATATATATATATATATATATATATATATATATATATATATATATATATATATGTGTGTGTGCGCCTATAAGTTTTCCTTATTTTCTAAAATATTGTATTTTCAGTTGATGAATTTTCTTTTTAATCGCCCAACGTAATCAGAGTTGCAAAGAATGACACAACAATTACCTTTGGAATACTGAAAAAGATTTATGAAATAAAAACTAATGAACTTTTACTCACATCATTTTCATCGTCAACAACTACTCTCATTGATTATCATTTCACTGTTAAATTTTTTTGAACAACTTCAGATAAAAAAGAAAAAAAAATGAACAACTAAATTTGATTCGGCCATTTCCTTCGTAGTTTTAACCGGATGTAAATGAACCGGCCCTACGTACATGGGACATGACCGTAGGAGTCATGCCCCTACTAATTTAAATATTATCATATTACTACTAATTTAATTTATATTTATTTTAAGCTTCTCAAATTGGCATCTTATAAGTTATAATTCGGACTCAAGCAATACTTGGTACAATATGAAATTGGTAAATCTAACTAATCGAACTACATAACCAAATTGTAAGTCTAACTCCGGATCCTTTATCAATTATCATCACTATTTCATCCAAATTAATCCGATTAAGAACCGATAGGATCTAATTCTCTTTCTTATCGAAGACTATTTAGTTTATGAAGCGCCAAGGAAAGAAAAGCTAAAAAGCTACCTGAATTGGTCACAATCTTTAGAGAGACATACATCGATAAAAAGATTACTATTGCCACTACCAAATAGTGAATAAACCAAAACATAAGAAAAGATAAATGATAAAAACTCCATCACAACATAACACACGAACAACTATTTGGAAGGATAGTAAATGCTGCAAAGAACCAATAAAAACTGGTCGAGTTCACCAAAGCTCAGAGATCCTTAGTCTCTTAACTTGCAAAGTGAAGTCAAACTCACCACCACGCAAGACCAAGCAATTGTTAATCTTTTACCAACCGCTTGTGTTACACAACGATCACAGTGTGTTACACACGAATGCGAAAATAAAGAATAAGATAGACGTTTCAGGCTTATTTCACAAGTTGCGAATTTTCTTAACTTGTTTGGGAATACTTTTATATTATTGAGATTATGTGATATTGTTTACAACTTATGATTGACCTTTATATAGAGATCGAATCATTGCAAGTATAAGAGACACAACTCTTCATACTAAAAAACACAACATGAAGAGTTACAATTCTTTGTGTAATAACTAACTTATGTAAATGTATTAAGGAGAGATTAGATTATATAGTTTAACACTCCTCCTTAATCATATCTCGACTTCACTCCAAGTTGCTTCCTGAGATCTTCAAATCTTGAACCACCCAATGCCTTTGTGAGAATGTCTGCGAGTTGATCATCCCCTTTGCAATACTCTAGTTCAATGATTCCTTTCTTCTCAACTTCTCTCACGAAATGGTACTTGATCTCTATGTGCTTCNCAATGATTCCTTTCTTCTCAACTTCTCTCACGAAATGGTACTTGATCTCTATGTGCTTCGTCCTTCTGTGTTGCACTGGATTCTTCCCAATTGCTATTGCTGATTTGTTGTCACATAAGATTGGAATGCCTCCTTCAAACTTCTGACCAAAATCTTCAAATAGTCTTTGTAACCACACGGCTTGATTTGCTGCTGCACACACGGCTATGTACTCCGCCTCAGCCGTTGATTGTGCCACTGTTTGTTGCTTGCTTGATTGCCAACAAAACATAGCTGAACCAAGGGTAAACACATAACCTGAAGTGCTTTTCTTGTCTTCCTTAGAACCACCCCAATCGCTGTCTGAGTAGCCTACAAGTCTTGGTTCTTTCACACTTGTAAAATGCACTCCAAAGCTTGATGTTCCTTTGACATATCTTAACACCCTTTTGGCTTCTTGGTAATGCTTCATGTGAGGTGATGACATGTATCTTGAGAGATAGGCGCTTGCATACATCACATCAGGTCTTGTTGCACACAAGTACAAAAGCCCTCCAACTATGCTTCTATACTTAGTCGGATCTCCATACTCTTTGTCATCCTCAACTCCTTTCTTTTGTGGTGTAAGTGGAGTGCTTACACTCTTACTGCCTCGCATCCCAAACTTTTCAACAAGTTTGTTTGCATATTTTTCTTGTGAAAGAAATATGCCTTCATCCTTTTGGATTACTTCCATTCCAAGGAAGTAGTTCAACAATCCAAGATCCATCATCTCGAACTCTTTCTTCATATTCTCCTTGAATGTGTTGATGATCTCAATGTTGCTTCCTGTGATGATTAAATCATCCACATATAAACTCACGATCAACACATCTCCTCCTTGCTTCAAGATGTATAAGGCTGCATCATTCATACTCCTCTCAAAGCCGTTTTGAAGAAAGTATGAGTCTATCCTTCCATACCATGCCCTTGGGGCTTGCTTTAAACCATATAAAGCCTTGTGTAGCCTCAACACCTTTTGTTCCTTTCCTTGTGTCACATACCCAGGTGGTTGTGTGACATACACTTCTTCTTTTAGCTCCCCATTGAGAAAGGCTGACTTTACATCCATTTGATACAAACGCCACTTCATCTGAGCCGCATATGCAAGTATGGCTCTTATTGTATCATGTCTTGAGACAGGGGCAAACGTCTCAAGGTAGTCAACACCATATTCTTGAGAGAATCCTCTTGCAACTAGCCGAGCCTTATGCTTGATGTGATTTCCGCTTGCATCGGTCTTGATCTTGTAGATCCACTTCACACTTATCACATTCTTCTTTTCTGGCTTGTCTACTAGTTCCCATGTCTTGTTCTTCTCAATCATGGTTATTTCCTCATCCATTGCCTCTCTCCATTCCTTCTTACCACACGCTTCATCATAAGTGTATGGTTCTTCATGTGCATGAAGACAAGCCTCTATTGCTTGAGCCGAGTCTTCAAGTTCAACTCTTGGTGCCTTTTCCATGATTTCAATCATGGACTTGAACTTCCTTGGTGGCTCAGAATCTTCTTCATCTTCATCACTTGTATCATGAATATTTTGAATGAAAACAGGGCTGGAAGTACCTTCGGTTTGATCCATAGGTGATTGATTGTCTTTCATAGACAAAACCGAGATAGAAGTACCTTCGGTTTGTTCCATAGGCGATTGATTGTCTTCCATAGACAACTCAAATGTCTTCTTGACTTCTTCTTGCCTTTTCTAATCCCACTTCTTGTTTTCTTCAAACTCTACATCTCTTGATACTTCAATCTTCTCATTCTCCAAAATGAGAATTCTATAGCCTTTATATTGATTGTTATAACCAATAAAAACTCCACGTTTTGCCTTGACGTCTAGCTTCCTCCTCTTTTGATCCGGGATATGTATGTAACATATGCTACCAAACATTCTCATGTGTGATACATCTGGCTTGTGTCCACACCACTTCTCTATGGGAGTGATATCCTCTTCTATTGCCTTTGATGGTAGACGGTTTTGAAGATATGAAGCAGTGTATACCGCCTCTGCCCATAATTTGAGCGGTAAGTCTTGTTCTGCCAAAATCGTTCTAGCCATCTCCACCAAAGACCTATTCATGCGCTCCGCTGCTCCATTTTGTTGTGGTGAATAAGGCAAGGTAACTTGCTTATTGATTTCTTCTTCTTCACAAAACCGGTTGAATTCTTATGAGTGAACTCACCACCTCCATCTGATCTCAACGTCTTGATGGTACAACCCGATTGCTTCTCCACCATTGCTTTGAACTTCTTGAACATTGAGAAGGTTTCTGATTTTTGCTTCAGGAAGTATACCCAACACATGTGAGTATAGTCATCCAAAAATAGCAAAAAATATCGGCTTCCATCAACTGATTGGTGTTGCATTGGCCCACATACATCAGTATGCACAATCTCAAGCTTTTCTCTTGTCTTAGTTTGAGATTCTTTTGGGAAGCTTTTGCGTGATTGCTTTCCAAGTCTACACGCCTCACATACTTCCTTCCTGACTTTAAACTTTGGTAATCCCTTTACCAAGTCTTTGTCTTGCATTTGTTGCAACCTTTTGTTGCCTACCTGACCAAGTCTTTTGTGCCATGTCTCCATTTTTCCTTGCTCACTAGCGCTCATCGCTTCTTCTTCTTGAGCTGATCTCATCCTGATCCTGTAGCTCTTGTGAGTCATTGGGATATTCATTATCCTCCTGCCTTTTGCATCCTCTATGAGGCATCTCTTCTCTTGGAAATTCACCCGGTATCCTCTTGAAACAATTTGTGGAACACTCAACAAATTTTTCGCCAAACCCGGAACCAAGAACACATTCCTGATGGTCCTCTTACCACCATTAGTCATGACGGTAATATCTCCTTTACCGGCTGTCATGACTATGCTTCCATTTCCGATCTTTATCGGAACCTTGATACTCTTATCAAGACATGAGAAGTAATTCTCCTCCTTTGTCATATGGTTAGTGCATCCACTGTCTACTAACCAGACATCTTCCATTATCGTTGTTGTTGCTTCACTTGCACTGAACAACATATGGTCTTCATTCAAGTCTTTTTCTTCAAGACTTACATGTGCCTTCTCCTTTTTCTTTGAGTAGCACTGACTTGCAAAGTGGCCTAACTTGCCACAATTGTAACACTCCTTGTTACTTCTGTGATCCTTCTTAGGATCATCCTTCTTGTGTTTCCTCAGACACTCACTCTCTGTGTGGTTGTTCTTCTTGCAGAAACCACACCACTTCTTGCCTCCACGGCGCTTTGAGTTGTCTTGTGTGAAACCAGAATTTCTCTGTTTAACACGAGCATCAAATGCTCCTTCACTTGTGCTTTCTTCTCTTGCAGCCAACCTTGCTTCATGAGCTTTCAAAATCCCGATCAACTCTGCCATTTTTGTTGAAGTCAAATCGCTTGTTTGCTCCAATACACTGACTATGCTATCGAACTTGGCTGGGAGAGAGATGAGTATCTTTTGTATGAGTTGTACGTCAGTCTTTTGTTCTCCATGATAAGTTAATTGGCTTGCCAAAGCAACCAACTTATCTGTGAAGAACTTAATGTCTTCATTCTCGTACATCTTCAGATTTTCGTACTCCCTTCGCAACGTTTGAAGTCGAATCAAACGAACTTGAGGAGAGCCTTGATACTCTGCCTTCAATGCATCCCACGCCTCTTTGGATGTTGATGCTGCTGCAATCCGTGAGAAGATATGATCAGATACGGCAGTTTGCAAAATTTGCAAAGCCAACGTATCATTCGCCATCGCTTCTTCTCTAAGCGATCTTGCCCTTGCTGTTTCAGGGGTCTCATCCACTTCTGCTGGTGGGGCTCCCACGCCTTCTTCAACCACAGACCATAACTTCCTGGTTTTGAAGATGGTTGACATCTTAATGCTCCAGAAGTCATACTTCTCTCCATCGAATATGGGAATCACTTGATTTTGCATCGTTTCGTGTCCTTCCGATAAATCGTATGCCAAAATCCTCTAGCCTCCTTTTCTTCACGCAAAGTGTTTCTCTTACTAGTGCTTTCTTCTTCGTCCTCTCAAACGTAAAGCTCTGATACCATGTTAATCTTTTACCAACTGCTTGTGTTACACAACGATCACAGTGTGTTACACACGAATGCGAAAATAAAGAATAAGATAGACGTTTCAGGCTTATTTCACAAGTTGCGAATTTTCTTAACTTGTCTGGGAATACTTTTATATTATTGAGATTCTGTGATATTGTTTACAACTTATGATTGACCTTTATATAGAGATCGAATCATTGCAAGTATAAGAGACACAACTCTTCATACTAAAAGACACAACATGAAGAGTTACAACTCTTTGTGTAATAACTAACTTATGTAAATGTATTAAGGAGAGATTAGATTATATAGTTTAACAGCAATCTCAGATGGTGGCGAGATATGAACGATGACCAAGAGCCAACAGATAGGCGACCAATGACAACACTGGAGAACCGTCTCGGCAGATGTCGCTATTGAAAACCGGAAAAATTACTCAGCTGTTAGAACCCAAATTCAATGTCAAGAAACAGGAGACGAAGAAAAATAAGCCCCGACCATGAAATCATTTCATGTGAAAGGAAAACGATAAAAATCTAGACAATCCATGCAAATATGTGTCGCTATGTCATACTACGAGTTGTGCACAAATCAAGTTTCAAATCCAAGGCATGCGACTGTTGCAGTGAAAAATCATATCTTATTCTTCTGAACTCGTATCTTTTCGAGACGTATATCAAACCAGAATCCCATCAAATCACCTTTAAATGGAAGAGTTACAACT
This sequence comes from Sinapis alba, assembly GCA_012274485.2. Lineage (NCBI taxonomy): Eukaryota > Viridiplantae > Streptophyta > Magnoliopsida > Brassicales > Brassicaceae > Sinapis > Sinapis alba. The sequence continues at coordinate 160,794 of MU105810.1, read as the reverse complement.
TGTAGTAGTTACAATTTGTAATTGGGATAATAGATCATTAAATAACATTCTTATTTATTATATCGGATGCTATTTCTAGCAAATTATAACAATATAATATCTAATTTTCTTAACGTTTTACATAGTTTCATATATTAGATAATCTAAATTGTTAAAATTTTGCTTAGTTTCATGAATTTAGACAATCTAAATCAGTTACTTTTACTTAATTATATACAATTATATATTTTTATCGATTAAAGTTTTACACAGTTTCAAATCCAAGTCATGCGCATATTGTTGCAGTGGGAAGTCGTATCTTCTGAACTCATTTCTTCTCGAGGCGTCTATCAAATAACCCTTAAGTGGGGTAATAAATAATTAAACTATAACTTATTAAAGTAACTTATTAAAAGTTATACTATTAAAATACAATCTTATCTCTTCGTCACTGTTAGAGGATCATCCATTATAAAATGGTTTATCACCTTATCCAAATAAATAAAACGAATTTTTTTCCATTTACTTAATAAAACGAATATCTCTCCATGTCAAACTTTAACTGGCTTCTCTTTCTCCTTCCATGCTTCATAAGATTCTCTCAAAGGTAGCAACAACCACTTCCAGAACTTCGGTAGTGCAAATATCGGGTTCAATCAAATTACCAGAGAAGAATACTTCTATCGATCTGCAGATCTCTTTCACTTGAATGACCGGATAGATAAGGTCAATGTTGTTAGAACATTCAAGCTTAGGTGCTACCAATTCGATAATTCAGAGACCATCTACATGTGATGTATGTATGAGTTCTTCGTCCTCCATTTACTTGATGAAAGAATGGAAAAAATCCATCTTGCTGGTGAGAGAGGATTGTTGTTGGTCAAGTATGTAGATGGTATGCTGAACTTAGCATTTAGTGTTGATGATAGAGGATTGGTTCACAACTATCCTAGTTTTACTTGTGAATTTGTTGACCGAAAGTATCACATGATCACTACTTCGGTATTCTCTGGCCATTGGGCTTACAAAAAGTCTGAGATGTTTATGTTTCTATTGGAAAGAATAGATCCAACGTGCCACATGATTGATGGTGCTCCAAAATAATAGATACGGTGTTTGTAGTCTTCTTAGATGGATCAAGAACATGGTAGAAATGTGATCGTTGTTTCTTGCAATGTGCAGCTTCTGACTTCTGCAATGAAATTCATTTGACCGTTGTTCACTGGTCAATTAAAGATTAGTTGTATTTATGAGTTATGACATGTATTTTTTTGTTTACTTTTATTAAGTTTATGTAAAATAAGTTTCACATAATAATGTAATGTCTTTAGTTTTTCTCTATAAAGTAATATTTATTAATTTTAACTTTTCGTGATTTTTTGATAATTTTCTAATTTAAATAAAGCTTTTTTATTTAACTTTTCTAGCAAGAATATCACATAATTTTTTTCTCGGGTGAAAATACTAGAGCAATTGATTTATTTATATACTAATATTATGTCCCGTGGTTCGAACGAGTATATTAAATATAAAACCAAATAGATATAAAATAATACCAATTTTTTTTGACTAATAGATTAAAATTTTTTGCACAATAATAAAAAATATTAGATATAAAATATCACGCTTGACATCAATTTTAATATCTATAAATTATTTGATAATTTATAATTTTTTATTTAAAACTAAATTATTTTATATCGAATATTTTATGAAACTGAATAACAATGGTACATTCAAAATTAAACAAAAGATTGAACGGGAGAACGGTTGCTCAACAGTTTTAATATTATTTTAAAATGAATACATGTTTGCAATATTTTTTAAAAATATTGAGATTATATTTAATTTAAAAATTAAAAAATTAAATTTTTTATAACTAAAATTTTAATTTTCAATCTTACTTATTTTTATTTTTAATCTATATTACTTGTTATGTTTTTTAAAGATTAAAATTTATATATTTTGCTTATTTTATAAAAAAAATATGTTAAAGTACAAGTCATATGTCAAAATTTGATTAGCCATGTGATTTTTGCTTTAATATACAGAGGATATGAAAGTATACATTTTTAATTTAAAACGGTTGTCTGCATAAAATATAAATTAATTAATTCACTATCAATCGGTATTAAATTTAAACTATGAAACTTAACAGCTTTGTAACGAAATTAAAATAATCCAAAACTAACATGATTAAACCCACTCGAAAATGATCATATAATAAAGTTATCTCTTCTGACACTTTCTTCTATTATATAGTTATAATATTTTTTCATATACGTAAACGTTTTTAGTTTTTTACTCTAAACGATCTATCAAAGTCATTTCGAATGATACACCAAAACATCAAATATGATGTAGTTTTATCTTCAATAAAATACTAAAAATAATACTATCTTGTAATATTCTACATCACACTAAATATTAAATAATATATTCTATTATTTTTATTAATTATAAATAGATTAGTTTTATTAATTAGTTTTAACTTATATTTAAAATACATATATCATAATATTGTATATTTTCATTTGTTTTTTTACATTTACTATCACATTAAAATATTATTGTATTTATATTTTAATTAATAATATAACTAAATAATTATTATCAATTATATTAAATTATAATAAAATAAAATAAAATTATTTTAAACATATAATTTTTTTATTTTTGACCAATATTTTAAATAAAATAAAAAATAAATATATGAATTAGCTAAAATAAAAATAACATATATAAATTAAAAATTATTAAATTTAACAAATATTTATAAAAACTAAATATGATAAATATAATTAATAGATTATGAATTATTATTTTGTTAAATTATTAAAAAAAAATTATAAATATTTTTTTGTATAAAATTTGGTGTGAGGGTTGACGATGAAAAATAAAGTTTAACACTCAAATACTAAATCTAGTGTAATTTCAACACTAAATTTAATATTATAATTAGAGATGTCTACAGTTAAGGGTTTACAGCCATAAACTTATTGTCAAAATGATGAATTGTACAAAAAATCATATCAATATGTTTTCAAATCTTAGTAAATTGTCCATATACATGGTTAACTTATGTATTAACTTTAGAGTATCTTAGAAAACAATTTCAAAATTTTAAATATGAAGTATTGCATGTTCAAAAAACAATTTTAAATTATCAAAATATGAAATTTTGAACAGTGAAATTTCATATTTGAAGTTCTAGTGTATAAAATTTCACATTTGAAGTTTTTTACTTTTTAAGTCTTTATAATTATATATTTTTAAAATTATATTACTACTTTTTGTAGTTATCACTTTAGTCCTTATAAACTTTTTATCTTCTGTATAATACAAATATATAAATAACAGTAAAACAAAATATTATACAAAAGAATATTACAATACATAGTAAATACAAATTTTAAAGCAAAAATACAATAAATACAAATTATATCAAAACAAAATTATTATATCAACTAACAAAAATACAAAAAAAATTCAACTTTTAGCTTGTAATCTACAAATAAAAATAAAAAATGCCCAGTTATTATTTTGAAATGTATGTAATATGCTATTAAATGCTCAGACTTCAAATTTAAAGTTTCACCGAATTCAAATATGAAGTTGTTTTTTGAAGTTTTCTCCTCTTATTAGCTTTGAACATGTACATCGAATTGAGCTAATGATAGCAAAAGCCGCATCAATTCCGGAGGGTACAGTTATCATTCTCAACATCTTTTTGACACGTTAGTTTGTTTCTACGCATATCAAGATCTAATCTGTAGTAGCTAATACTACAAATATAGACAAATACAGTAGTTTACAGTTAACATGAGAAGATGGAATCAAGTTTACAAATCTATTGATAGATTATCAACTTAGAGGAGAATAGGGTAGGCAGGGCCAGGATTGAAAAGGCCCTGGATTGAACATAGTGACGATAATATTTGGTTTTTGGTGTGAGTGGACAACACCTGGAATGAAAAGTCGAGATTACCCCTCAAAGAAGTTAGCGTCAAGGGGTAACTTGTGGCAGAGGTACAAAACTGGATGGGGACAGAGAGGGAAAAAGAGGAGCAGTGGAGTGTGTTTGAATGGTTACTTAATAAAGAAGGAGAAAGGTTGTGTCAATCAATCAATCTCACTGTTGATTTCATATCATAGTGGACCATGTGATTTTTTTCACCTGGTTTTTCATGTTTTGGCTCTTTTCTATCTTATACAAGTACAAAATAGATGTTTGGTTTATTAAATCTGTACATATGTGACCACACGATTGTTAGTGGAAAGTGGAAACAAAAGAGATATCTACCGATGTTTTTATTGAGAAAATGAAGCTATAAACGATACAAAGATGAAGTTATGTATCAACCATGTTAGATCTCTATATTAAACTACCTAAATAATTATAAACAATTTCAGTTTATGTTTCTGGTTTGATGTTTAAATGTCCATTTTCTTTAAAATCGTGGTTATCTGTACATACATTTAAACTAACTTTTCAAATACTTGCCTTTAAACTAACCTCCAAATATTTGAAAATGTTTAGTATATTCTTTATTTAAGTAAATGATAGAACTTGGCTATGGTCAAATTTATAATTTCAGTTTAATTAAAACAATATTTTTTTTTAAAAAAAAAACTTAAATATTTGATTTACTTGTAGATAGAATCAGGTATCTTTTAATTTATTATGTTTTTCAAAAAATGTTTGGTGTAATATCATTAGTTTATTCGTCAAAAAATATTATATCATTGAAAAATTGAAATAAAAGAACTAAAAGTTATATATTCTATAATATTTTGTTATCGTCTGTTAGAGCATCTTCAACGTTAAAATTTAAAGAATTTCTAAAAGTTAAAGAAAAAATGAGCAACCAGAACCAACTAATGGATCCATGGAATCCCAAAAATAAAGAAATTAAAAAAACTATTATTATTTAAACACTTTTTAAGAATATTTTATAAATTTTTATCTCCACATGTCATTTCTCTAAATGCATCTTGATCCACATATCTCTATCTAAATAATTCAATTGTTTTATTTATATTTAATTATTTAATTTAGCTATTATTATTTTGTTTATAAGAACCTCCTTTTTAAGAAACTAACAATGGAGTTGCTCTTAGGGTATGATTATCCTTAGAATCCCAAAATCGGGTTCTTATTTATTTATTTTCCTGTTGTTTGATTTTTTATTTTTATTTTTAAAAAAAATCAATCGCGGGCCGACATATGTTAATGGGACCCGCGAACAGTACATGGAATGGTTCTCATTTAAGAGTTTTTGGAACCGTCTCTTATATTATTCACGGATCCTACATGTCAGTGGGACCCGTAAACAGTGCAAAAAACCCAAGAACTTGGATAAAGATGACGTTATATACTCATATTCATTACTGATGCCATCAACCCTTAAAAAGACAAGTTTATTTGTAACTAGATCTGTAGTTGATGCCATTAATAACAATGACATGATGTTTTGTTTGTGATTAGATTTGTAGTTGATGCCATTAATGGCAATGATATTATGCTTTTCTTTATGCTACATTTGGTGGTGGAGATATCTCTATAGTACAGCCCAACAATTTATTCTACTAATCTTCTTCATACATAAAAAGCAGTAAAATATTCCTACTAGATATGTAATTTAATTATTATTATATTTTGAAATAATTGCTCATTTTACGTACTTATTATGGAGCAAGAAGGCACATATATTGCGTACGATTATTGCGTAATTAACGGAAAAGTTATCTGGACACAAACAGTTTTACTAACCATTTAACATTTCCGTACAATGATTAACTTATGCTGTTGTTACTTTTGGGAACCAATCCACGAATCATAACAATAATTCAAGAATATTGAATATATGTAAAGATTTGATAACATAAGTTGAAATATACAAATATTGTATGAATACTTTTAACATTCTTCCCTTTCGTCCAAAACCATATATACAAAACATAGGTACTGTGGTCAAATTCCAAGTATGAACGTATTGTCAAGAAAACACAAGCGTAACATAGATAGTTTCAATGGTTGAAAAACTTTAATCTCACAACACAATGAAGGAGAGAGATACTGCCCATGGAGTAGTAGTACCTGCCTATTTCAGACACGGTAAAGTTTAATGATCTGATCGATCTTGGCACGACAAACCGGACATCCCCATTTCTTGGCTTTGATCTCGGTTAAGCAAGACATGCATCCCGCAACATGCCCACACGGGACACAAACAGCTTCAGATGGAGCATCAAGACATATGGAACACTGGCCAGAGCTTCCATCATCTTTCTTTTCACCATCTTTTGAAGCTGGTAGAGGAGAAGGAGACGGGACATCGACAGGTGTTGAATCGATTGCTGGGTAGTGAATAGGACCTTCCTCTACGGTTTCTATATCCTCATCTGTCAATGGAGGAGCTGATGGTGAAGGTTCATGTACAGTAACACTTTCATGGCTATTGAAACCAGAGGTGCTTGCTTTTCCTGAGGGAGGAGGAGGAGGAGGAGGTGCAGATGATGAGCTTGGACCGGTTGAGGAACTTGCTTCACCGATGGAATGGTGATTGATATTTGGTGTGTCAGTCATAGCAGGATGAAGTGGTGGTGCAGACGGTGCCGTTTGGAGAAAAACTGGGGGATGCGCTGGCTGTATATATTTTATTGCATGAGAGTTTAATTGTATAAACCATAGGAGTAAATGAAACAAGAAGTCTTTATAAAATCAGTGGCTAATGTTTTTGATATTACCTGTGGAATTCCTTTACATGCATCACAAAACCACTTAAGCTGTTGTCCGTCACCTTCAATCGAGGGCGCCAGTTTAAGACGTGTTTCTGTAAGAAAGACAATACAAATTTACATGTTTACACTTCATTTAAACACAAAAATCAATAATGCAAGTAACAGATAATCGATTTAGATACTTTCTTTGCAAGTGTTAAAACATGGAGGTAGAAGAAAATTAATGGTGTGAACTAAGGATGGTAGCTATCAACTAAACAGTGTAGACTTACGCCTAACTACTTGAGGCCTACGTCTCCCGTGGGAGGCGCAGGCCCTTCGTCTTTGCCTCCTGCGGCTTGGGACTATCCACCAGCATAAAGTTCAATCATCATCCAGAAAACAAAGAGGTTGCATGTCAACAACATATAAAAGTAGCAAGAAATTACTTGTAGAGTTATCGACAATCATCACTGAAGTATCAGACTGCTTCCCTTTTGGTTCCTCCAAATTTGCTTTCCACAAGGGCATCACTGTGCGTGGCTGTGCATCCTGATTACATCATACCAGTTTAAAGAAAACCATAAATACAAGACTTGAACACATAAAAAGTGAAACGTCCTGACTTTGTTCTCTGAATTATGAATATTAATGATCATCGTACCTGCAGACTAGCATACACAACCAGCTCCAACTTGAAAGGCTTTGCAGGGTTTCTTGAACCCGTTGGTACAATGACTACCCATCTGCAAACCACAAGGTTAAGAGCCATATGCATAAAGAAATTAAATTCCTCAGAATTCAAAGGAAAAGAAAAACAAGTTTGCCATGCACACGAACAGATTTAGCTAAATGTGTAACACAGAAAGGGACTCATAAGGGAAAGTTTAATGAATACTCATTACTCACACTCTTCTTGAAAGAAGCTGAGGAGCAAATAAATCAAGAATGGCAGGTCCATAAAACTCACGCATCCAGCCAGAGAACAAGCAGATGTGACTCTACAGAACCAACAATTCAATAAAATTAACAATCCACAAAGTAAGCATATAGTTTCACAAGTCGGTATCACAAAACATACCTCAATAGCACGTACGACATTGCTGAACCCTTTGACTCTGGCGACCTCAAGCGGTGTTTGACAATCATCATTGAGAACAAGTGGATTCGCTACCACACATCAAATTATTAAGTCATATAAGATAAAACTACTATATACTAAACTCACAAGAGATGACAAAAGAAAAACATACCACCATGTGAAAGAAGTAGCTTAACAGTGTTCTCAAGACCTCTCTTAGCAGCATGGTGCAGAGGAGTTCCCGCATGGCGAGCTAAACAAGAATACCACATTAGCTATTATCACATTCTATCACAATTAAACAAAGGAAGGTTCTTTATAGGTCTACCAGGACGATAAGCATTAACATTAGCACCCAACTCGATTAAAGTCTTGGCTACATCATAAAGCTCAGAGTTCATGCAAGCCATGATCAAAGGCGTTTTGCCTTCTCTATCCATCCACTACAACACACAAATTCACATTTACTAAAAAAACGATCGTAAAACCCTAATCTTCGAGCAAATTCAATAGCAATGAAATTGAACCTCGAGATCGGCTCCTTCACGACGAAGAGATCGAATCCCTTCTGCGTTACCGTAGCTCACTTGCTGAAACAGCAATTCCCCTTTCGATTGCTGTTGCCCCATTTTTTTTTTCCTTCGTCGATCAAACCAAAAATCGAGAAAAATTGAGGAACGATCGGGGCAACACAAGGGAGTCTAGAGCGAGCTCTCGTCTTTGGTGTGGTAGTTGAATCGATCGAGAAAAATTTCTCGGGAAAATTGGAAGTTTTTATCAAACAAAGGGAAACGATAAGAGAAGGAAGGAAGGGTCCCAGAAATTAATGACACTTGTTTTATTTTATTTTATTTTATTTTATGTTTTTCCTTGGCGAAGAAGAGTTGGGGAGAAAGTCAGGTCTAATCCAGAGTTGAAATTGGATTACACGTTTTCTCTAAATACTCCCTCCAGTCTACACAATTTCAACTTTGCACCCGCTGATTATTTTTCAGAAATACCATTTTTGTTGCATTCATTATTTTTTTAAGGTTTTAATCATTTCCAATTTTCACCAAATTCTATTTGATAGATTTTATTGATAAATATATAATTTCTGATAAGTTTGGACTTCAAATAGCATATACATAAATGTTAAATGCAATAAGAAATTATTTGAAAATGAAGATCTTTTTAAATATTTGATCCGATAAACTAGCTTACTTATCAAAATAAAACATTTATGAAAACAAAAAGAATTATATACTCCATCCGTTTTGTAAAAAATGTCATTTAGACATATTTTAAATGGATTAAAAATAATAAAATATATTAATGTACTTTTATTTATTATACAATTATTTAAATGAAATTGATTTAACTAAATATATATTAGCTATTTAGAAGGATAAAAAAATATTTAATGAGAAAAATTATATTAAAAATATAAAATGACATTTATTTTAAAACAAAATAAAAATGTTAAAATGATAAATAGAGAGAGAGTATGTAAAAAGCATATGCTATCTTTAACGGAAAAATTAACAGTCAGTTACAAATTAAAAAATTTCATGGCCACTAAACTAATAACAAACGTGAAAACAAATTTAAAATCTAGGTAAAATATGAAGCCACTAAAATCTTATATTTTTCTCTTATTTACCACTATCATTTTTTGTTTGTTTTTGATATCGGTAAAACATCAATACGAAATGTTCTATTCTTCTTCTTTTGCTATAGTATATTCATCATACTTTTGACCCAAATTTTGTGCTTGCTTGTTTGATAGGCATCTTAATATGTCCATGTGAAAAAAACATGTGCACTAGAAAACAACTTCAAACATTTATAAGGAATTAAGGACTAATGTATAAGTATTGAATGAACATATACAAGGGATTTTATTAGGGGTGTCAAATGGGCGGTATGTCCATGGATAGCCCATGTCCAAATTAATATGGCTTTATATGGATAGGCCCATATTTAACCAAATTTTTTTTGTCCAAATGGGCAACGTCCAAATACACTCGTGACCAAATGGGCAGACCCAGATGGACATCGGGCGGCCCAAATACTAAAAATATCTAGGTTAATGAAATTGGGGAAAATTAAAATTTGGGGAAAAATTAAAATTTGGGGGAAAATTAAAATTAGGGCACACGACTCAACATCCATTGCTTTCTCCGCCTCCTCGACTCCTCATCTCTCCCTGCCTCGTCTCTCCGCCTCTTCTCTCCATCTCTCCGCCTCGTCTCTCCATCTCTCCGCCTCGTCTCTCCGCTTCGTCTCTCTCCATCTTGACTCTCCGCCTCATCTCTCTCCGCCTCGTCTCTCCGCCTCGTCTCTCTCCATCTCGACTCTCCGCCTCGTCTCTCTCCATTCGGTTATCAGGTTTATTCTCACTCACTCTTTGATGGGTTTTTGATTTGATTCTCTTCAGGTCTATACTGATCTATTCTCACTTTCCTAGATCGAAGAAGTTATCTCGTCCCGCCTCTCTCGAGTCTCGATTCGTCTCTACTCTCGATCTAAAAGGTATGTGTGTTATGTTGATGGATTCTCGTTGATGGGTTCTCGTAATCTCGTTTCGTTTATGGTTGATGGTTCTCGTAATCTCGTTTTGTTTATGGGTTGTTTCTAGTATCTTTGTATCATTTCAGTGTTCATTCTCGTTTGTTGGCTTGTTGAGTTATTCGCTTATCAGTTTGTTGAGTTGTTTAATCTCTTTTGTTCAGATGGATGATGATGATACTTTGGACCTAAATGATGAAAACTATTTGAGTGGTGATGGGATGATGGTTCAGAATGAAGATGATCATGATTCTGTTTCTGTACAAGATGATTCTATAAGTGCGGCTGGGAATAGAGGACGTCTGAGAGGCAAAAAACGAAGACATTCAAAGTGTTGGAAGAATTTCGAAATTGTTGGAGGTAAATTGCCTGATGGAAGCACTAAAGTTATCTGCAAGCACTGTAAGCATTCTTATTGCTTAGATCTAAGTAATGGAACTAATACTTTACTCCGCCATAGTAAAGTTTGTTCAAAGACTCCTGGAAGTACACCTGGAACTAGTAGAAAGTTTGATATGATGGTCTTCCGTGATTTGATTGCTGGTGCTATAGTTGAGCACGATCTTGCATACTCGTTTGTCGAGTTTAGAAGGATTAGAGAAGCGTTTGAGTATGCGAATCCTAATATTGAGTTTTGGTGTAGAAATACTGCTGTAGCTGATGTTCGTAAGATATATGAGAATGAGAAAGCTCATCTTAGGAAGGTTTTGAGTGAACTTCCTGGTAGGGTTTGTTTGACTACTGATTTGTGGAGGGCAATCACTGTGGAGGGATATTTATGTCTGACAGTGCATTATGTTGATAACTGGAAGCTAACAGCAAAGATACTGTCATTTGTTGCTTTTCCCCCACCTCACACTGGTTTTAGTATTGCGACGAAGGTGATGGAGTTAGTGAAGGAATGGGGGTTAGAAAAGAAAGTGTTTACAGTGACTGTCGACAATGCTTCTTCAAATGACAATATGCAAGGAGTTCTAAAGACACAACTTCGCAGAGATTTGGTGTGTAATGGCGAGTTTCTACATGTAAGATGCGCAGCACACATTCTGAACCTGATCGTTCAAGATGGATTGGCTGTGATTAGTGATGCCTTAGAGAAAATCAGAGAAAGCGTGAAGTTTGTGAAGTCTTCAGAGTCGAGAGAACAGATGTTTCAGACCTGTGCTGAAACTACTGGGAGTAAGAAAGAACCTGGTCTTGTTTTGGATGTTGCAACGAGGTGGAATTCTACATTTCTGATGTTGTCTAGAGCTGTTCCACATAGAGAAGCATTGCGTAATCTCTCTGAAGCAGATCCAAATTACAAGTGCTTTCCATCAGATTTGGAATGGTCTAGAGGAGCACTCATCAAAGAATTTTTGTCTCCATTTGCTGTGATGACAAATCTGATCTCAGGCTCATCATATCCGACTGCGAATTTGTACTTCATGCAAGTCTGGAAGATAGAATGCTGGCTGAGAGCGCATGAGACTTCAGATGATGATACAATTTGTCAAATGGTAAACAGTATACCAGCATGATATGGGGTAAGTAGTTAGTGTTATAATGCATGAGTTTTTGTCCGGTTTTGTGTTCTTACATATCAGGTGTGTTCTTACTGTTTTTGTGTTCATAATGCAGGAGTTTTATGCTTTTTTTTTCTCAAAATGCGGGAACAGGAAAATCAGCTTTAGATGTGTATTTGGCTGAACCGGTTTTGGATATGGCTGCCTTTAAGACTCTAGATGTCTTGAGATATTGGAAAACAATGCAACACGGTTTAAAGAGCTGTCCCGCATGGCTTGTGATGTTCTTTCAATTCCCATTACAACTGTGTCTTCTGAGTCATCATTCAGTGCTGGAAGTCGTGTCCTTAGCAAGTATAGGAGTCGACTTCTTTCATCAAATGTACAAGCTCTCATTTGTGGAAGAAATTGGCTGCGTGGGTTTGAAGTGACGAGTAAGTTAACTTTTTTACTTGCTTGCATGCTTACTGATTTTTATACTTATTTGCATTGTTGATATGTCTTAGGTGACTCAGAAGAAGAAGAAGAAGAAGAAGAAGAAGAGAATGAAGGTGAAGAAGAAAGTGGAAGAAAGAAGAAAAGGAAGTGAGATTAAGTGAAGGAATGAAGCTTTGTAAGATATGGAAGTTTAAGTTTAAGTATTTTTTTTTGCTTTTGTAAGACATGAAGTTAAGTTTAAGTTTAAGACTTTAAGTAACTTTTGTAAGATATGAAGTTTAAGTTTAAGTTTAAGACTTTAAGTAACTTTTGTAAGATATGAAGTTTAAGTTTAAGTTTAAGACTTTTATATATGATATTTAGAATCTGTACATCTTTGAAATTGAAAATTTGATTTTTTACATTAAATGGGCGTCTGGACTCCATGGGCAACCCAAGTGGTCATGGTCCTATTTGGTTATGGTCTTATTTGGAAATGGTCTTATTTGGGCTTCGACCAAAAATGTCCAGAAAAATATAAGCCCATGTGGACACGCCCAAATCCGTCCGGACAGCCCATTTGACACCCCTAGATTTTATTACAAATAAACTAAGCATATCAGTAATGACAACAACAATTAAAAAATATAAGCTAATTAAGATAAAAGTTCCCTCTCAAATACCAGTAACTTTAGCAAAGGATCTCGTGTATGTTAATTATATTTCACCTATCCTCCAGATTTCCTTATGCGGTTCTTTACCAAGTACAATAGATCTAGTAAAGGAATATGAGAAAATTTGAAAATAACTAGAATGAATGTTACACCATAAAATCACTCATGCACTCTTGTGTTAAATGTATCTTCTCAGTAATAAAATTTTACTAAATATTTTTAACACAAATATTAAAAAGCATAAACATATTCAAAAGTTTTAAATATGAAGTATGCGTTGAAATTTATATTATTCTAAATTGTGTATATACGTTTTATATTGTCTATAACATCAATATATGAGAAATACACTAAATAGAAACAAAAGAGCTCTCAATGTTATAATTCAGGAGTAAAATGATTTTTCATTGAGTGTTATAAGCATTAATGGCCCATGCTATAGTACTAATATATGCAAAAAGCTTGAAAACATAGAACTCTCCAATGAAAATATATAAAATTATAACTTAAGTTAATTAACCTTACAAATTTATTATGTGACATCTGAAATATGTGAAAAAATCTTTAGCGTATGTTTTTGTCAAAAATATTTTAAAATTAAAAGTTCATTGTTATAATAGAAACAAAATGATTAAGAAAAAAGCACAAATTGTGTTAGAAAGGTTAATGTTTATAGAAGACAATGAAAGGAGATGATGAGATTTATTTTTGCTGATTGTATAACACCATATGAATCGAAGTCAGAAAACTTTCTTTTGTCACTTATATAACACCACCAAATGTACATATGATATTACCTTTGGGTACTACAAGAGTTTAAAATGTAAGTTACCTAACATATATAGTTCCCATACAAGCTGCATTTTTGTATTTGGTTAGGTTTGAATTATGATATGACACTTTTATATTACATTAGAACTACACAAACTTAAGATCGCATTCTATTTGTACACATAATTAAACCTATAAAAAAATTTATCCTCTCTTTGAAACATTCAAACTCATAACCTACAAATCAAACTTCGAAGCTTAACTACACAAACTTTGGTTTTAGTTTGTTTATTATTTACTGAATAATAATTGACCATTAAAACAAAAACCAAACCTGATTTAAACCTCATTTCAACCCAATTTGTTAAATAAAAATTCATATTAAAAACACAAAACAATTCCGTGAACACATACTTCCTTCGTTTTATTTTACTTGTCGTTTTAGATTTATACACACATATTAAGAAAACATATGATTTTATATATTTCAAAATAAAAACACAATTACCTATATACCTAACTATATTTCAACCAATAGAAAAATAAAATGAAGAATTTTATTAATAAATTTTACATTAAAACTCTAAAACAACACTTATTTTGCAACAATTTTTTTTCTACAACGACAATTAAATCGAAATAGAGGGAGTATAAGACAATCAGAGCTCAAACTAATCACATATAACAATTTGCATGATTGGCACAATGAATATATCAAACTTCTGAGCAATTATAATCCATATAAATCTAATTATTTCAAATAGTAAGCACAAAAAAATCAATGACAAACAGTTGTCGACAAATATATACAAACTCCGAATTTACATATGCATTGATGTTATAAACTATTCATTCCGTTTCATATTACTTGTCGTTTTAGGTTTATGCACATATATTAAAAAAAACATATGATTTTGTATATTTTCAAAATAAAAACACAATTACCTATACACCTAACCACATTTCAATCAATAGAAAAATAAAGAATTTTTTTTATTAATTAATTTTGTATTGAAACTCTAAAACAATACTTATTTTGAAAAAAAAAAATTTCCCACAACAACAAATAATATGAAACGGAAGGAGTAAAACATTATCTTCGCTGAAAACATAACCAATCAATGTATTGTCACCAAAATTGATAACATAGTCATTCTTGTAATGTAGTTTTAGCTCGTTTATATGTTTATGTAGTAACTCAATAAATTGACATTTATGTGTTTTAGAATTTCAAGTTTTAATATACGGTAAATTCTAAATAGGTTAATTCTTTATAAAAAGGAGAATATGCTGAATAAAAATTTATAGGAATAAGTAAATCTTTACCCTTTCGTTCAGTGGTTTGAGACATTAATTTTATTTCTATTATCTTTATAAAGAAACAAAAAAACATAAATATAAATAATCCATTTGATCAATGAAAATCGTCATAAAAATGACAGACCATTAATTGAATTGTTCAAACAACCAACAAAAACAAATTTTCAGAAAAACATAAAGGTCTCATTGGTAGGAACCACGGTTTCATTCTTTTGGTTGTAAAACTATAGCTGTGATTCTTTATTATTATTTTGGTTCTAAGTTTTTAATTTTAAGAATCTTTAGTGTTGAACTGTAGATATTTATCTAAATATCTACACATCATAAAGACATAAATTTTTAAAAAGGTTGTCAACTTCAGAAAAAATACAAATCTTTATTTAGGGTTGTATGTGTAATTATGGTTATGAAGAATATCAAAAAAAAAATCTAATCTAGGAGTTTTTTTCACGTTTTCACTATTTGTAAATATAGATTACATTTTTAAGTGATTGCCAAAAGACCATAATTTTTATTACTCACTATGAATATTATGATATATTTGGAAAAATCGATAAGAACAAAAATGGAATTTTGCAAGAGATTCTCAGGATTATCGAAATTGAAGAAATACTATTTTCAGGATTGCCGTATGAAAGTACTTGAGACCTAAAGCATTTTCATATGATATCTCACAACTAGATAATGTATGATAGTGTTTAGAGATAGATCATGGACAAATGACGACAAATTCTTTGGTCGAGGATGGTATTTCCATAACCGAGATTCAAGCAATGAGATAATGAGAGGCATGAATATCTGATGCATCCTAATTTTTTTACATGCATAATGTGAAGTACTGATTTGGACATGGAATACATGCAACTTTTACAACTTTTAGATATAGTATTTGCAACTGACTGTTTCCAATAGGTGAAATGACATCTACACTAATGGAATGGTCTGTTTTGGCTGCCCTATTGAAAAAGAATAAAACGATGTAAACAGTTTTTCTCCCACTTTTAACTCCAACATATATAAAAACGAAGAATATAATGACAAATAAACTTGCAGGTGGTGCTAGTAACTACCCTTCAACTATGTACTATGTTAGTTATGTAGCACCATATTGTTTTTCCAACCCGATGACTACAGTGGTATAGTTATGTTTGAAGATTTGTTGTCAAAAATAAGAAAAGCATCATGAATAACAATAACTGGTACAACATACCGATTATTAAATTTAACTTTTATTTTTTTGTAAACTTTCATTAAAGGTTCAAAGGCTATTTTTAAAACAAGCTGAGAATCAAACCCAAATTTGTTACAAAAACATTAAGCTCAGTGAAACCTAATTAGCAAGAGATAAGGATGGTTGCATGAAGATCATGTGTCCTGCTACATGGCTTCAGCTTGTCCAGAAACGAGAGGGAGAGCTTCCTTGCCAGAACCCGACAAACTTCATCTTTGTTTTGCTTGATTCTGCCTGCATGCTCCTCTTTCATGGGTGGCCATTGATCCAAAAGTACTCGTCTTCAACTTGCTAGATGTGAATGCGGTGGAAAACTCAAAACCTTGTCGAAACACTTCCTTAACGAAAGCTTCAACTTATTTGATCTTGAACTAATTCACCCAAACAAAATCCAACATCACTGTTTCTTAACTTCTCAGGAAACTCTCTGTAATCAAAGAATAACAGAGATTAATTCCTTTCATAGATAAAAGCATGAACATAACTAGTAAAGAGAAGATAGACACCCAAAGATCAAATAGATTATAGCTGATTGAAAAAGTAGAAGGATAAGAGCTTTAGAAAAACTTTATTCTGATTTAACCAATATCAGAGAGAAGTACACAACAAAATCGCCTAACGGAAACTATAATCGCCAAAGCGAAGGAACATCCATCCTAAGATCGAAAAGTATTTTACAACAAAAAATCAATTCAATTATTGAATTGAAGATAGAAAACTTCATCTCTCCCTCTGTTTAAATTTAACTATTCTTTTCAAAAGTTTCTCTCTAATTTAAATTTTGCGAGGTATAGACTCTGATTGGTAACTATTGATTAATCACGGAATTGCGGAATCGTAGAAATAATAGTTAAATTGCAAAAAAAATAATTAAGTCGTGAAAAAATTTAAAATTTACAAAATTGTGAAATATATATTAAATTGATTAAACTATTTTATATAGTATTTACTTATTATAACTTGTCGTCATTCCACATGGTTACCAATCAAAGCATTATTCTTCTTACAACGTATAACCAAACCAGAATTTAACACAACCGAAGTTTTTCTTTTGGTTTGGAATTAATTCGACAACATTTTTCCAAACTGAAGAACTCCAAATTTCAAATTCCGAATACCAAACCGATATCAAACTCCGGTTTAGCCTTCTGATTTTCAAGAGAACGGGCCGATTTGAGTAGTTGTGCCCAACCAAATGACGGAGAGATTCTTCCCGACGAAACCAAGCTCCGGCGGCGGCGGGAATCACCGGCGAGATAACCTCACTCTCCTCTCCGGCCCGATATCCTCGTAACTTTCTTCCCATCCTTTTCTCATCTGTCTCTCTTCCTCATTGATTGTGGTCTCTCTACTTACAGAGGCAAAACCTCTCTGCTATTCCAATTCGCACTCAATGTAGCGACTGCTTCTGAAACCAATCACGTCGTCTTCATCTGCCACCGCAAAAGAATCGAATCCAACCCTCCCTTTCTCTCTCAGGGAACCGACCCTTCCTCCGATGTATTCAATCGAATCCATATGAAGTAAAGAAACTACACAATTTGAAAAAAAAAAAACTAATTCACTTATCTTTGATTCACTTGGCCTTTACTTTGTAATGCAAAGGTATGTGGATGATGATGAAGGACTCAGGAACTACTTTGCTGCGTTTCATCTTCATCTTGATTTCCCAGCTGCAGTTGTTATCGATGACTTTGGTGACTACTTCACCCAATCGTAAAGCTCATCTCTCACTCAGTTTCAAGAAACATGCTTTACAATGAGTTAACTAAGCCACATTCTTGTTCTTTGAGTAGGAACTCGAAGGGGAGTTCAATAAACTCACGTGCTAGAGACATGGCCATGGTGCGCACTCTTGCTCTATGCCACAATGCTATTACTGATGCCAAGTGAGTCTAACTTTGTTTTCCAGTGAAAAAAGGCTTTTACAAGAACCAAGTAACGGTATCTATCTGTTTCAGCAAGAAAGCTGCTTGTGAGCTTGTTTTATCCGAGACCAGTTCTGGAGACTCCCCGAGGTCATTGTTCATCTACAAACGATGGATCCCATCCATCTTTATAGTAAAAGGTTTTTGCTTTTATCCTTCTCTCGATTTCGTGTAAGACACATTAACTCCAGAGTTTGTAAACAATCCATTGAATGTGATGAAGGTCATGGTGATGGGTCGTTTCTCTTGACAAGTAATGGTTCATTCGAGAAAAGCGCCATGTATTCCATCGCGCTGCAATATCTCATCTTGGAGGAGATTGTTCATGGATGAAGAGTTGGTTTTTCTTACAACACAAGTTTTGTGTTTTCTATAATGTCAGAAAAGGAAACAGTATTGTTTTCTTTATAGCAAGTTGTGTGTTTTAAACATATTTGCCATTTATTTTATAGTTCTAGTAACTTATTTATTTTATTAAAAAGTATTGGGGATTAGGGAATATGTCTTTGAGAGAGATATATACAAGAAACACGACTACTACGCTCTCGGTTACAACAATAAGTAATACAAAGTCTTGAGGGTGGATAGTCCAAAAATTTTACCAATCAAGAATAAGTATGAGATTTAAGACTTCACCTCAGATTCGTGGAGAATTCTTGGTGTGACTACTGATTGGTTTTTAGCAAAATATCGTCGTGGGATATCTGATATCTTTCAAGGGAAATGCTTATTTGGTTGCTACATGGAGTCATCATCATATTTCTTACTTAGTTTTGATTTTTCAACAGAGATGTTTCAAAACTCTATCGCTTCCTCATCCTTTTTCGTGTAGTATATCATCATTCATGTCGTGGAGCGAGTTCCTAACAGTGAAATTCCATAGCGAGGTAAATCTTAATGGGTTGAGTTTCTTGGCCGACGAGCAGAACAAAACTGTAGTGTACTGCAACGTACCAGTCCACGAAGAACAACAAGATCTTACACATTGTGAGAGGAAATACATACATAAACGTGGATCCTCTTGATCGAAACTCTACAATCATATCATCATCTTCCCCACTTATTCTGAATTATGTTCCAAGTTTGACCCAAATAAAACAATGTACAAGAATGAGAGAGCAATGCATGTGATTTGTAACTTGTCTTTTCATTGTTGTGATTATATGATATAATAAGATGTGTTACCATTATTTAACACACAAAAGAGAGTATAAATTTTGGTTGAGCAATAGGTAAAAAACAGCTTCAAAGGTTTTGAAAAAAGTCAAATAATCTCTCACAAGACTATGAATGAGAGATCTATCCCATGTTGTACCTCAGACACGGTACACCTTAATAACTTGATGGATGTTGGCCCGACAGATTGGACAACCCCATTCCTTGGATTTGATTTCGGTCAAGCAAGACATGCACCCAGCGACATGTCCACACGGAACACAAATCCCATCAGATGGAGCATCCATACATACCAAGCACTGTCCAGAGCTCCCTCCGTCTTCTGTATTTTCACCACCAACTGAAGCTGATGGGGTAGTTGTACAGCTTAATGGGTAATGCATTGGACCTTCCTCTACCGCTTCTGTATCATAATCTGTCAATGGAGGAGCAGATGGTAATACTGTTTGGAGAACGACCGGGGGACGCACTGGCTGTATATTTTGATTCCATGAGTGTTTCATTATATAAAACAAAACAAGAAATTTTTATAAATCCAAGGGCTTCTTGTTTTTTGTATTACCTGTGGAATTCCTTTGCATGCATCACAAAACCACTTCAGCTGTTGTCTGCCCTCTTCTACAGAAGGTGCGAGTTTTAGACTTTTTTCTGTAAGAAATACAAGAAAAAACTCTCATGTTTTAAATTCACAAAAACAGAGGTTTAATAATTGAAGAGCAGATAATAAAATAGAGACACTTTCTAAGCAAGCTGTAGTTTTTTTTAGATAAAATTCAATCAACATGCACAAAACTTAGAGGTTTGCATGTAAACAACATATAAACATGATGGGATATTACTTTTGGTGCTATCATTATCAACAATCGTCACTGAAGTATTAGGGTGCATCTCCTGTGGTTCTTTTAAGTTTGGATTCATCAAAGCCATCACCACCCGTGGCTGTGCATCCTGATTACATCATACCAGTTTCATTAACCAGATAAAATCAAAAATATGCAAGACTAAATAAATTACATCTTGTTCTCTGAAATGTTGTTATATAATGATCACTGTACCTTCAGACTAGCATACACAACCAACTCAAATTTGTACGGCTTAGGGTAAATTGAGCTAGTTGGTATGATGACAACCCATCTGCCAAATCAAAGAAGATTCATATATAGTCTTGTGCATAAAGTCGAAATCCTTAGAAAAGGTTTAAGTTCAACGAGTGAGAGTACTCACACTCTTCTTGAAAGAAGCTGAGGAGCAAATACATCAAGAAGAGCAGGACCGTAAAATTCACGCATCCAACCAGAGAACACGCATATGTGACTCTACAGAATAATCATCTTTCAAAAATTAATTTAAAGGAATGAAAAAGAAGAATAAGGTATTACAAAACCATACCTCAATGACACGTACGACATTGGAGAACTTATAGTATCTAGCTTGTTGAAGTGCTGTCTGACAATCATAATTTGCTGCCAAAAAAACAAACAGATTATGACATATGAGATGAGATAAAGATCGATATACCTAACATAGACACCAAAGTCACATTCAGTTAAGTAGAAAGCATCCAATTTAGTAAGGATTTTTATAAAATTCTTTTTTTTTACAAATTTAGGATCAAAAGTCTATATAAATCGTTTCTAAAATTTTGGGGTCCATACACGAATGTCTCACTTGCCTATGTTTAGGACCACCTTTGGTAGTAAGAGAGGAGAGACACTTACCACCATTTGAAAGGAGTAATTTAACAGTCTTCTCGAGACCTCTTCTTGCAGCATGGTACAGAGGAGTCGCGTCACGAGGAGCTGATACCGACAAGAGTAAAAGACATGACCAAACTATTTGAAATACATTACAAAACTCAAACTTGTCTCTGATCGTAAGCATTTTTCTAATATTGAATTAGCTACTCATGAAGCTCAGTTACTTTCTCACTTGAAACAAGAAAGATGTAATAGTCAAATTTAAGAAAAGTCTTTCTTTAATAAAAGGAATCTTAAAAATACCAGGAGGATGGGCATTAACATTGGCGCCCAGCTCGATCAAAGTTTTGGCAACATCATATAGCTTAGATTTCTTGCAAGCCAAGCTCAGAGGCGTGTTTCCTTCTTTATCCATCCGCTGCGATGATATCGAAACACACACGTAAATTAAAACACGACTACTGTCCTGTAAAACCCAAAAATTGAGAGCAATATAACAGGAGAACCTCGAGGTTTGCACCCTCTAGACAAAGAGCTCGAATCCCTTCTACGTTGCCTGACCTCACATGGTTAAACATTAATTTATTTTTCGATTGCATTTGCCCCATCTTTCTCGTCGATCAGAGAAAAAAATGTTTTGTTTTTTTCATTTACTTCCATGGCAAATAAGAGTTCAGAGATGGCCTGGTCAAATTCAGATCAAGAAGACTTCACTCTGAAAAGTCAAAACTACCAACAATGGAATTGTTTTGGTTATTTTTACTAAATTTTGTAAACTACTCCCCCTATATTTTAGAAACTTTCAAACTTTTTTTGTACGTTGATTATTTTTGTTATCAGTAAACCCTGATAGAAGGTTCGTTTTAGTGGTTAATTACGAATGTGTTAAACACATTTCATTTTCAGAGCTTACATCAGCTCTCGCTCTAATCTCTGAATCTCGGTCAAATTTTGAGATATGAATTTTATTTTTTTTCTAAAAGACGCGTAAAACACTAGAATTCTCGGCTCCCAAATCCCAACTGAATACATCCACTTACGTTCTTTGTGTTGATTTTGAATCTTATTATAGTATTCTCTCAGATATTTTATTTTAATAGTTGACTTTGAGAAACTTGAGGTGTTGATTGTTTTTGGTTTTTGAAATGGTTTTTAGTTTTTGTTTTTCTAGAATCTATCTTTTAGCCAATCAAGATTTAGTTTTTAGTTTTTTGTTTTTGTAAAAATTACTTACTTTGCCAATCAAGATTTTTAACAAATAGATTCCCTAAAATTTAGGGAAACTAGTTTTTCAAAATTTTGTTCAGTTTATGAAGAAAAACCAAAAATCAACTTTTGTGAGCTTCTAATTCAAAAATGAATTTTGTTTAATTTTTGTAATAAACCTACATTTTAATTAATTAATAATTAAATAAAGAATAATTTCAAAAATAAAATTTAGATACAATTTTCTGTATATAAGATATCATTTTAAAAATAGTATGAAATATTTTTTTGTGTTTCATTATATGTAAAATAAATTTAGATATTTATATATAATATTAATTAATTGTAAAATTAGTTATTAACTTCTATAGATAATGTAATTTGTAATTCTAATAATTATTAGACACATGAAACAATAACTAAATTTTCTAAAAACATAAAATTTTCTATTAAATAGAATTTATATTAATAAAATTTCATAATATTTTTAAATTTGTAAGTATATTTAATTATGTATGATTTATAGTATTTTATGATTTATATTTTAGTATAATATAAGTTTTTTAAAATATAATAACTAAAATACATGTTAATTTATTTTGATTTATATTTAGTATAATATAAATTTTTTTTTAAAAAATATATAATAAATACAAAATGGTAATTAATTTCTAAATTAATGTATTAGTTATTTTTGTAAAACTAAAAAATACAGAAAAAACCAAAATCAAAGTTCAAAATCTTGAATCTAAAAACTAAAACCAAAATCTAAAAATCAAAATCAAAAACTTAAAAATATTAAAAACCAAAAACCAAAATCTAAAAACCAAAATCTAAAAACCAAAAACAAAAACTAAAAACTACTAAAACAATCATCACCTGAATGAAAGAATATTAGAGCTTTGGTGTCCAATGAGGGTTTGTCACTGGAATTCGCTAAAATAAAAAATTACAATAATAAAAAGAAAAGAAAAAAGGTGAGATAAAATTCTTAAAATAAAGTCTGCAAGAAACCCTCTCATACTCCTCTTTGATGGATAATGTTGTGAACCACATATTTTTTAGAAGTAAAATAAATTTTAGTTACAAAATTGTATTATAGTAAAATAAAATTATTTTTATGTAGATACTAACAATTGGTGTTGCTCTTAAACCAATTCCAACTGTAAGCTCTTATTAAGTATCTTAGGACTAACAAATTAGAAAATATTGAAAAAGATAAAAGAAAGAACAAGCGGTATGGATGCAAAGATACTTTACTTTTCACATTAAAATCCTATTCCACAATATGTCATTTTTAATTGGTCAATTTATTTTTCTAAATAAAATTATTAATTTTTTTTTACCTTACGATATCCATTACTGTTTCCAACCGTTTTGGTTGCCTTTATAAAACTAAACTGTCTCTCTTTAAATCTTGGTTTGCATCACACAAGATCTTATTTCATCATCTTTTTGTGGTTTTCCCACTCATTGTGATATAATCCAAATTAAAAGAAGTTTCTAAAGATAAGTAATTTGTCAAAATTACATGATTCTAGAAATTACAATCCTATTTCCAAAAATATTAATATCTTTGTATATGGCAATACAAGTAACTAACATTCGTTTTCAGTTTTTAGTAAAAAAAAACCTCAGACACTTCAATTTTGTATCTATAACTAGTACATGTAAAAAAAGAAACACAATCATATAACTTACACACATGGCAATGGTAGGCCCAAAGATTGATTTTGCTGACATATATATGTTTTTCAAAAAAAAAAAAAAAAAAGATTGTCAATGGAGGGTCTGAACCCTGGTTTAGAGCAACCAATTTTGCTACAAATTCTTTAACAAATTCTTTAACAACTCTTATACTATTTTATTTATTTGACAATTTTTGGGGTGTCAGATGATCCCACATGGGCTTTACTGGTCCGCCCCTGACACATGGTTATACTTCAAAATCTGGTCTGCCTCATTTTCCTTCCCAGGGACTGACGGATTGGACGGTGGTTCAGATGATGGTGGAGGAGGAGCGGTAGATGAATCAGAAGCCATTGAAGTTCATGATGAATTAGGACTATACCACTTTAGCAATCTATCTTTGTTTTTGGTCCACCAATCTAAGGCTTAACGTTCATCAAATCTCTTTTTACTACAAAACAAAAACGTTTTTGGACATAGTTTATAAAATCCATACATAAAAACAAATGAATTCATGTATGTTACCTGAATATAACTCGCCGGAAGATCTTGTTTCCACTCATATCTACCGCAAAAGCCACATAAACGCCAGGTTCAAACTGTTAATTACTTTTCTTTCCACCTGTTCTTGATGATGATGAAGAAGATTCTGTCGGCATGGCTTTTGATGAATTCGATGTATGGGATATACTTAGTTCAGTGTTACTTGTTCATTAATATTTTGATCTTGTGTATTTCAAGAAATAGATGTTTCTTGTTGATCAAGTAACAAAGTTGTAAGTAAAGATGTTTCTGATACTTCGTTTTTATCTAGATAAGCTGCAGCTTTATAGTTAATGGGCTCGAAAAGCTTCACTCTGATAATTCAGGTGGTAATTTATCCTTTCAAACCTATCAACTAGCGTGAAATGTCCTTCCAATGAGGATAATTAAGACAGAAGTGAGTCAGAAGAGAATAGTTGTGGAAGCTACAGATTCTGTCAGTTTTTTCCTCCGGCTGAGAGCGTCAACTTCTGTGAGGCGAGACTTGGTTACAAGTTCATTGTCATGGAAATAAAGAAACATAGCAGTTAACTCAAACCGAACCCGACTAAACCCAACTGAATCCTAACTAACTTTTATAATATTTCAATGAAACTGAAATTA
Organism: Sinapis alba; assembly: GCA_012274485.2. Lineage (NCBI taxonomy): Eukaryota > Viridiplantae > Streptophyta > Magnoliopsida > Brassicales > Brassicaceae > Sinapis > Sinapis alba. The sequence continues at coordinate 135,701 of MU105810.1, read as the reverse complement.
ATAAACCCAAAAAAACGAAATCCGACTGAACCTGAAACCAAAACTCAATTAGCACCCTTCTACTTTCTTATGTGTTTGTTATATCTTACATGAGATAATAGAAAATCGAGATGTAAATAGTTTCAAAGATGAAGTAAATCAGCAGTGTGAAAAGAAAACTGTAGGAAGAAGCATACGAGGGAGTAGACTTCCCACTTCGGGTATTTGGATCGGTCTCGGAAAGGCATTATTTGGTTTTGGGTGAATCCAGTATAAAGTTATACCTATATAGAATCTGGAATCCAGTATATTATTTTAAACTCAAAATACTATATTTTTATTTATTTTTCTGTCTTTTTCTTAAAAATAAACTGATATGTATAAATATAATAATAGCAAGAAAGTATAATATATATATATAATAGCAAGAAAGTAATTAAAATAAAGTTGAAGTAGTCTAGTAGTATTGTATATGTTACTTTGTTTTCCAACCAAGTTTGACTCTTGTGTGAGAGAAGAAACAATATTAAAAAAGTTACATGAACTAAACATAAATCCATATATTCATTCATAAAGCTATTTCTTCTAGCAATTTTGTAAGGCATGTTATGATTGAAAAACCAATTAAACAATACAATTTCCCTTAAAAACTTGGAAGAACTAGTAAAACAGTATTTTGGGTTAAAGACTACTATGGATGTTTTCTGGTTGTCGTTTCATTATATGATTCTAATTTGGCACCAATATGTGTTCAAAAAACAAAAAAAAAAAGAAACTTGGCACCAACAATATCACCTGAAACCAAAACTTGTCACAATGGAATCTAACATAAACAAAGTTTTGTCAAACCCATAATAATGAAAACATTCTTGGAAGAAAAACCCTTCCATGTTTGTAAGATGTTTTTCTCTTGTAACCTGTTGCACGTCAGACATGGTACACCAACATAATCTGATCGATGCTGGCCCGGCAGATTGGACATCCCAATCCTTTGGATTTGATCTCATTCAAGCAAGACATACACCCTGCGATATGTCCACACGGGACACAAGCCGCAACAGATGGAGCATCCATACATATCACGCACTGTCCAGATCTCCCGTTTTCTGTATTTGCACCACCAACTGAAGCTGATGGGACCTCACTAGAGGATGAATCGTATAATGGGTAGTGTATTGGACCTTCTTCTACCGCTCCAATATCATCATCTGTCAATGGAGGAGCAGATGGTTGTACTGTCTGGAGAACAGAACGCACTGGCTGTATATTTTGATTCCATGAGAGTTTCAATATGTAAAACAAAGAAGGAAGATATGAAACAAGAAATCTCTTAATTCCAAGGGTTCTTGTTTTTTTCTTCTTTTCTGACACTACCTGTGGGATTCCTTTGCATGCATCGCAAAACCACTTCAGCTGTTGTCTGCCCTCTTCTAACGAAGGTGCGAGTTTCAGACTTCTTTCTGTAAGAAAGACAAGAAAAATACTCACGTGTTTCGAATTTACTAAAACATAATTTTACTAATGCAAGAGCAGATAATAAAACAGAGACATTGATGAAAACTAAATAGTATACTTTACGCCCAACTAGAACAAAATTCAATAAACATGCAGAAAACTTAGAGATTTGCATGTAAACAACATATACACGTGTTACTTTCGTTGTTATCATTATCAACAATCATCACTGAAGTATTAGGGTGCACGTTCTCTGGTTCTTGCAAGTTTGGATTCCTCAAAGCCATCACCACCAGTGGCTCTGCATCCTGATTACATCATACCAGTTCCATTATGCAAGACTTAAGCACACTACTGCATCTTGTTCTCTGAATTGTTAATATATAATGATCAACATACCTGCAGACTAGCATATACAACCAGCTCAAACTTGTAAGGCTTAGGGTAAATTGAGCTAGTTGGTATGATGACAACCCATCTGCATATTAAAGAAGATTCATAGTCACAAAACAGATTAAACATAAGAAAAAGGGTTATGTTGAAAAACTACTCACACACTTCTTGAACGAAGCTGAGGAGCAAACACATCAAGAAGGGCATGGCCGTAAAATTCCCGCATCCAACCAGAGAACACGCATATGTGACTCTAGAGAATAATCATATTTTTCAAAAATTAGTTACAAGGAACGAAAAGAAGAAAGAAGAAGAGAAAGGTTTATTACAAAACATACCTCAATTGCACGTAAGACACTGGGGAACTTTATAGTATCTAGCCTGTTGAAGTGCTGTCTGACAATCATAATTTGCTGAGACAGATAATGCAATATGAGATGAGATAAAGATAACCAATAAAGTAAACATTGAGTTACACTTACCACCATTTGAAAGAAGTAAGTTAACAGTGTTCTCGAGACCTCTTCTTGCAGCATGGTATAGAGGAGTCGCGTTACGGGGAGCATTAACGTTGGCGCCTAGCTCGATCAAAGTTTGCGCGACATTAAATAACATCGATTGCTTGCAAGCCAAGCTCAATGGCGTGTTTCCTTCCTTATCCCTCCACTACAGTCGCAAAAATCATCAATTATGACAAAAGAAAAAAAGAGAAACATGCTTGAATAACCCTAAAAAAATTTTGTTACAAAAATAAGGAAGAAAATAACAAAATATTTTATTAAAGAGATTTAAAGTTATGTTGAGTTTTGGGGTTAGAGTTCCAAATTTCAAAAATTGAAAAATAAATATTAAAAATTTCAAAATAAAAAGAAGCTATTTGAATTGCCGAAAAAACCTAATTTGTTTTTGAGAAATTAAACAATCAATTAGCTGAAGTTGAACCTCGAGGTCAGCTCCTTCACGACGAAGAGCTCGAATCCCTTCAGCGTTACCATAGCTCACTTGCTGAAACAGCAATTCCCATTTTGATTGCTGTTGCCCCATTCGAGAAAAATATAATGAAATAAGATGTCAGAGAGAGCACTCGTCAGTTGAACTGATCGACAACTTTGTCTCGGGAAAATTGAAAATTTCCTCAAACTAGCGAAGAAAAATATTCAAGACCTTTTAGCAGAGAAGAGTTGAGAGAAAGTTAGGTTATTTCAGAGTTGAAAAACTCTATGGTTTTACCACTATTAATTGTGATTATTATTTATTATAGTGGTAAAACCTTAGAGTCATTTTATTCGTGCTCAATAATGTAAATTTCTTTTATATTTTTAACTTTAAATTTATTATTCTATTACAAATTGTAAGAAATATTTGATTAAAGATTCTTCAAACGATATTTTACATATTCTATAAATATTTATGCATGAAGATTTTCCTGAATCGCGCAGTATCCGCTTACATCTTTAAATCTTGTTTGTATCACACAAGATCGATCCTACTGCATTATTGCTTTATGTTTTTTTTTTCTTTCTACTCATTGTGATACAATCTAAATTAAAGTATAGTGTCAAAAGAGATAAATAAGTTGTATCAACGATCCTAAAAACTAGCAATCATATTTTCAGAACTATTCATATCTTTGCATAAGGCAATACAAGTTACCGGGTTTACCGGCAGTTTTATAGTTGCTAATGCAGAGTATTTGTGTATTGCGTTTGGCGAAAATGAAACAGTCGGATCTTTGCCGACACAACATGTTGGAATTCGTTTTTGACAAAATTGTGTGTAACAAGATGGGTCTTTCGAGGGAAACGTCTTTCAAAATGACCAAAATTTGGGCACGATGTAATCGTCACGTAAGCAATATGAGATAGTATATTTATTTGTCAAAATCAGATTCGATTTGAATGAGAAATAAAAATCCAAAATGAGTGAAATATAAAGCTTGTAAGTTTTTAAATTGGACTAAATATAAAATTTATCAAATGTTTCACATTGGATATTGGGTTAGAATCTGAAATTAAATTTGTTAATCAGACATTATGTCAATTTAATTTATTTAATTATTTTATTCATAATAATTTTATATGCTTAGTCAAATATAAAAAATTATAAACCATGTAATAATAACAATTTAATTATTAATAATTGTTGACTTGGTCAAAGTCACAATATTACTTTGCAAACTAATGTAAGAGTATTATTGTCAAGAAATCATTAGACCATGTACAATGGTTTCAACACCCTTGTTATTTTCAATACCATCATTTTCTCTTTTTAACATTCCACATCATTTTCTCTTTCTTCTACCTCATTTATTTAACACCCACTTCATTCTAAACCTCTACAATAGTTTGTTTTAAAAAATTCAACATCCTACCCCATCAATTTTAATTGATATTATTTACAATACAATAATTACATATTAATAATTAACTTAAAAATAAAATAATATAACTTTTAATAATATTTATTTTGAATTATTATACTTAGCTTACTTTTTAAATAATACAAAATAACATAACTTAGATATTTACCTAATTTTATTTTTAAAAATACGAAATTAATATTATTAAAACAACTCAAATTAAGAAACTTTAAATACACACGAAACAAACACACATTATTAAGACATTTTCAAGACACACAATACAAAGCATACGAAATAAAAAGAGTTTTGAGTGTTAAGGATTATTATTTGGATCCATTTAACAAAAAAAACACACACTAAAATAGTTGATTATAATGAAAAATAACCATTTTCTGTATCCAAATGAAATGAGAGTAGTCTTTATTTATAGATAAAAAATCTTGAATTTTGATATATATACATATATATATATATATATATATATTAAAGTTTTATTATATAATAAATTCGTTTGAATTATTGGGTGAGGATAAAAATCTAAAAAAATCTGCACAGCCAATCAGAAAACATCATTTAAATTATATCCAGATTAAAAAAAAATCTGCTTAGTCCAGCGTGTGCGTCCACGCGTCCACCATTTCTGCCCAACCAGAACACAACATGTGGCAGCGATGGGCCACAAAATTTTATTTCAACCGCTGCAACTCTTCAACGCCTGTTGATGCCAACTAGATTTACCAAAATTATCAACACCCTTGTTGCAAGGGGTTCAACTGTTGAAAAGCAGTTTACCAAGGCTACAACGGAGACTGTTTCTCATGTTTTTCTTTCACATTTGGGTTAGGGCTAGGCAAATAAACTGAACCTAAAAACTCAAACAGAATCTGATCCAATAAAAATGAGCCTGATCCGATCCGAATCCGACATAAATACCGAATTGATTTTATTTTATGGTATTTTGGACTATGAGTATTATCCGAATAAAACCCGAACCTAAATGGATATTCGATAGAACCCGAAAGTTTTAAAATCCCCAAAATAACTTATACCAAACGTGATCTTAATCCTAATATATATCAAAAACACACTAATATATTATTGAACATCTAAAATAATTATCTATCTATTATATGAATAATTAACTCAAATACTTAGCTTAATATATATTTTGGTATCTGGTTAATATTAATGTATAGCTTAATATATATTGGTTAAGTCTACTTGAGAAAGGTTTGTTTTTCTCGAAATATATTTTTTATTGTCTTCTTTATTGTACTTCTAATTTCTTGTCATTGACCTTTCTGTGTAAGAGTTTCATGCTCATCGCTTTGATGATTGAAAGTGGCGGTTGAAGGATGAAGTTTTTAGATTTTGGTTTTGTTTTCATTGAATAATATTTTTCATTTCATGAGAACTTGGTTTTCGTTTTGTGCTTGCAATTATTTGATTTACCTTCTATCAATAACTATGTTTACCTTTCGTTTAATTTTGAATAATCATGTTTAATGTTTCTTTTTTATTTTTGAATCAATTTTACTTATTTTTTTGTTACCAAATAGGTAAAATCATATACTTTTAAACTGAATAACTGATTTTACTTACGTTTTGGTTTAAAAGTAGATACAAATCAGCTACTTTTAAAATAAAGAACCGATTCAGACCCGAACCCAAAACTACATGGGGTTGTACCGGTTCTTTGAAAATTTACTACCCCGACCCGAACTGATCTCGAACCGAATTTTCATATAACCTGAATGGGGCTAATTTTGATAAACCCGAAAAATCAAGACATGATTGGACAAAACCGAAAACTGATGGGGACCCCAAATGTCCATGCATGTTTAGGGTTGGGAAGAGGTATTTTTATAGCCTTTTGTTTTGGAGGAGGAGGGCGGGAGGCTTCTGTGTAAACAAACGATTGAGCTTTTCAATAAGTTGAGACCTTAACCCAAATAGCTTTACCATCTCACCAAATCATTTTCCTTTCATATTTTTTAATATCATGTTTTTCTTTTTCTTTAAATACTTCCAATATATATATATATATATATATATATATAAAGGAGAATATAGTCTTTTTCTTAATTTGTCAAATTATCAAGCTATAAACATGAAGAACTACTATAAACAACTAGAGCTTTTGTCTGGACTATTGAGTGGATTATATCTAATAAGTTTTTAGTATTTTAGTTTCTATATATTTACTTTAGTTAATCTGTATAAATCATGTTTTCTGTAAATTTTTAATATAAAAACTGTAAAATGACCTCTTTGTTAACTACTGCACCAAAAGAGTGTTGAAACTATATTTAACATTAGACGCTCTACATACATCATGAAGTATCATCTCATAGAACCAATGATTTAAATGGTAAATTTTTTTTTTTTTTTTTTACAAACATATCATAGAACCAGTGATTTTAAATCACATTCGTGATCGAACCGATAAATTTGGTTATTCAATATGTAATCCAATTTATTTTTTAACTTATTATTTAAAAGCCCACTAAAACCTCAAAAATTCATTTGTGGCTTGACTACGTGTTGAATGATTGGTGACTTTTATTTAATTTTTTCTAGTTTTTTTAAAATAGTTGATTTTTTTTTTTAGTCATATATAATACTCACTAATTTATTTTATTTGCTATTCTTTATCTTTTGATGAAAATTCACTATGCATCTAAAATGAAGTGAAGAAACTAGGAGATAGTCCGCTTCAATCTTCTGGTTGGGGTCAAAAACATTGTATATAACTTGTATCGTCTCCATAATTATGATCTTTTCAAACCCAACGTGATTATAAACAATTAAACATAATCATAGTAGTTAATCACAATTGTTTGCTGATGTTTATTTCAAGGATTTACTGCTTTTATATTTAATTAGACCACTTGCTAACTGTTCACCACTCATATATACACAAAAATAAAATTCAAACATTTTCTAAAAAAATGAATAAGTTGTCTTTAATTTATCTGATTTAGCCATTTTCTTTGAAACAAATAATTTTATTTTATTTTGGAGAGAACATAAGAAAGTATATTCTCTCATTTTGGAGAGAACATATTTTTTATATAAATATATTCTCTCTTTCTCTCTTTCAAATAATTTCTTCTTATTTATTTTATTTTGGAGAGAACATAAGAAATGAAAGTATCTGAATAAAAAAACAAACAAAATTAAAATGAGAAGGAAAATGAAAAGAGAATGAAAGATTTTTTACTGTATTGATAAAAGCTCATTTAATATTTGTCAAGTGCTTATTTGTCAATTTTTAATAATATTAAAATTTATTATCGAGAAATTCTGGAAAGTTTTTGATAATAATGGTCTTATGCTAAAAAAAAGTTCATATGCTTTCATACTCTCTTCTCATCTCTATTCATCTTTATCTCTTTCCACTCCACCGACAGCTAAATGAATGTCATATGGGACAGAAACAACATTACATATCGTTATTGCCAGTGCCGTGCCTAGGTATAGAGGGGCTTAAGGCGAATGGGAAAATGGGGCTTTTTACTATAGGTTATTTTACCATATGTATTTATATATATTTTCATATGCCAAATTTTTTTTAACTACACTTTAATTTTTGACAAAATCTACATTATAAATTTGGAATTAGAAAAAAAAAATAATCTCTATTTTTAATTAATTTCATCAAACTTTTGTAATTTAGGTTCTTAACTATTATTGTGTATATGATAACTAAATCCAATAACTATTTTATTTTTATCTTATAATTTATTGGTCAATATGTTTTCAGAAGCATATCCATGATTATAATAAATATATTCTTAATATCCATGATTGTAATAAATAACACATCCAGTCACTACTATTATAAACAAATTGATTTAATACATAAATTAATGTATGATTCAAAGTTAACAAGTTAAATAGTGAATATATTCAAAATAATGAGTATTGTATTTCCTTTCTTATTCGGGGATTAGATTTCCGTCTGGAATATATATATATTTTTATTTTGAAATATTAAAAAAATTAAAGAAGAATCTTAAATCTTTTTGAAAAACAAATAAAATTAAAACCACTTTGGGGATTCAAACTTGTTTTTATACATCAAAAGTTGTAGAACAACCAACAAAAAGTAGATTTTTATATTAAAAAATCGCGCGGTCTTGGCTAAAGCATCATCAGTCTTGTTTTGGACCCTTGGTACATGCATGATCTTGAAGTCATGATAGCGTCCTTTGATAGCTTCGAACTCTGCCAACTCTGTGGCAAAGCTTGGCCATGTTCTTGGATTTTTTATCATTGAAATTGCATCACTGCAATCAGTTCTAAATGACTGGCACAAGGTATGTTGAACCATATTCTTCATTGCCCATATTAGAGCATCCAGTTCCGAATGTAACATAGACAAACATCTCTCATTGTTTCTCAACTCTAAGAGTTATTCCTTTCCATTTTTGTCCAGCCATACTCAACCATAACTACTATAATGCGACTCCGTAGTCCAGGAACCATCTACCAGACAAATACTTTGTAAGCATAAGGCTCACGTACACTGGTTCTGGTTTGGTGTAATGACATCATTACTTGGTATTGAGTTCGCCCCAAACCAATCATTTCATTCATTATAGGCATGTCTAATTAACTTCACCAGATCTCGTGTTATACCTCTGAATAGCTTATCAATAATAGTTTTCCATAGTTACCAGATTATCCATGAGTATAGATCTCTGTCTAATTTTGGGTCTTCTAATGCAATTTTCCTACAAAAAGATATTATAAATTAATATAAACACTTGATCTAGGGAAAATATTGAGACATGATGGTGTAGTGGCGTGAGCCCACGCTTGCAAAGCAGATGGCATTCAAAAATCGCATGATTCAAGGTTTCTATCATCTTCTCCGCACCTTGGGTAGTGGTTGTCACATCGCATATAACGACGTGTTAGATTTCTCGCCATCGTTAGATAACCTGAAGCCACTTGCCAAATTAAATGTCTCTTTTTCTGGGAAGCTTTGATTTTCCAAGCATGAGCTTGCAACTTTGTTATATTGGGTTCATATATCAATACTTCAATATCCTGATATAGTACTTTTTTAGTTACCCAATATCTATATTTGACTGTGTACATCCCACTCTTTGTATAGCCCCAGCTATATTTGTCGTCTTTATTAGATTGGGTTATGACTTAACTCCGAATAAGTGGAACATCCTCTTGATCCAAAAATTGTTCATGCATGTTACACTGTGACCCATTATGATACAAAAGACTTAATACAAATGGGTCCCCAAAACTTTTATATATTTTTGGGGCCTAGGGCAATAGCCTTTTTGAATGCATAGAAGCACAGCCCGTGTATTGTTTCAATTGTCTTTTGTTGTTTGTTATTGACTTTGTTAGCTATCCACAAATTGGAAAATATCAGTTTTTTAAAACACTTATAAATTTTCATCAACCAATATTATTAAAATATAAACATTACTATTTTTTACCCTTTAGTTATCTTGTCATATTACTTATTTTGTCATTATCTTTTTAAATAGAATTATACTCTATATTAAGGTTATAATGGTCAAACACTTCTTCCTATGCCAACCATTATGGTGAGACCCATAGACTCATATATCGCTCATAAGTTAAATAAAGCAATAGTATTGTTAACATGAAGCGATACAGAAGACAAGAAGAAGAAATGATTCAGATGGTTGAAGAAGCATTTGGTTTGTACAGACTTGGGTCACAAGTTAGTCCGTGCAAGCTTGCATTTCAAGTAACCTATCTGACCTAGACTATCTTGCAAGACAAGGAGAAGGTAGAGAAACTCGCAAGGATTGATTCTGAAGAGGAGAGGACCGTTGGCAAGTATGGACAAGTTAAAGACAAGTTTGCCAATTAAATACATTAAAAATCACATGTCTTCCTTAAGGGTTGGAGCCGTTGGAGAGGGGCCCCTATCCTGGTCCAGACCTTGCTAAGATCACCTTAGTTTGTTCTTATTATTCTTGTTCTGATTTGTCTTTAAATATAGGTTGTATGTTTACCAAATTAATCAAGGAAATCAGTTTCTCTCTCTCAACACTCTTTCTCTTGTTCTTATTGTTCTTCATTCTCCTACATAAACCATACCTTAAATCTTCTTATTCTCACATGGTATCAGAGCAACAAAGCTCTTGAAACCTATTTCTACTTTCTCAAACCATAACACTCTGATCTCTTTTCAAATTTCGTCAAGACTCACCCTATTATCCAGTGGTTAGTAGCAAGAGAAGATGGAGAACAACAAACCTGTGACCATTCATGTGACTCTGAAGGAGAAAGATTGGTGAAAACTACCCTTGGAGAAAGAGGTTTATGGAGTCATATCTCAACTGGAGAAGTTCCAAACAGGCTGTCCAAGGAGAAGATGGAAATGATCTGGTCATGGTGGATAAAGACAATTGGGATCAGGAGGATCTCATAGTTTTTTCTCTCATCCAAACTCTCTAGAGCCAGTAATCCTGGAAACTTATTCATACTGGGAAAGCTCCAAAGAATTATGGGAAACTCTCTACATGGTTTATGGAAACATTTTCAATCTTACTAGAGTTTTTGAAGTGAAAAAAGCCATCAACTCTCTTAGTCAAGAAGAAATGGATTTTGCAACTCGCTTTCGCAAATTCAGGTAACTTTGGGCAGAGCTAGAGATGCTCAGACAACACAGTTGATCTCACAGCTCTTAATGAGAGGCGTGAGCTTGATAAGGTGTTTGGGTTGCTTCTCACTCTCAATCCAACTTACAATGATCTGATTAAACACATACTGAGAGCTGATAAGTTACCAAGCCTTGAAAAAGTATGTGCTCATGTTGAGAAGGAGCATGGGTCTCTTGGCTTGTTTGGTAGTAAGGTGAACTAGCGATGAGCAACCAAGCTGAATGTGCAATAGCTAACAAAGGAGTATACAAGAAAGATGACAAGAGGGTCTTGATTTATGATCACTGCAAAAAGAAGGGTCATATGATGGATAAGAGATGGATACTCCATCCCCACTTGAAGCTAAACAAGTTTATCAAGGAGTCAAGGAACCATTAACAGGATGCTAGAGCCCACTTTTCAGCTGATGGAAATGAACCAGTCACTCCCATTGGTTGTTCCTCAATGTGTGCTTACACTGGTGGTGGAAGAGCCCTGGAGTCAACGTCCTCTTACTCCACAGCCAGAATCAACCATGATGAGACCATCAATATATTAGACATGGATACTCTCATCAAGGCTTCGAAAGAAAACTCTGGTAACCCTAAGACTCTTGGTTGTTCACTGAATGCATCATACACTACTGATATTGTCATGATGCATATAGCGCTGCTAGGCCATTGGTTATAGATTCATGTGCATCACATCATATGATTAGTTATTCAAGCTTGATTACTAATGTAAAATCAGTCTTAGGAAATGTTATGATAGCTAATGGTAACAAAGTACCAATAAAAGGTGTATCAATAATAGATCAGTTCATAAGGTCACTACTTATCTAAACTGTCATGTTAGATATTGAGACTAGTAAGTTGCTCGGTAAAGATGTAACCAAGGAACTAGAAACAGCTTCCATATAAGTGGATGACACATTCACTTCCTCTGCAACTTGAAATGCATAACCCACCATTTCATCAAATTGATATCTCTCTGGTGGTCTAACATCAACCTTTCTCATCGATCTTTCAAATCGACAAAGAAAATGGATTCGTGATGTGGATTGTTTATGCATTTTAGTGTTACTATGAATTTATAATTCTTGTGTTGTCCCGAGAATATTAATTCAGTTGGAGATGTGTAGATAGAGGATTAACGGCAATCAGATCGGATCTCGTAAAAGTTATCAGAAAAGTGTGATCCGTTTTCTTTGTCGTTTAGTGGAGTTTAGTGTCGCAAAACTTACTTTCTTTGTGTTGATTCTGAATCATATTTTCCTTTTATCCTTGACTTCAAAATCTTGGATTCTTGAGTGAACTATAAAACTCGGTCAACTCTTTAAAGAGAAATTCCCTTAGATAGCCTTTTTTAGTTTGTTCTTCACAAAAATAGTTTTTAAGGAAGAAAATGATCAAAATAATTTTTTGTTAGAAGCTAAATTTTTTATTTATATATATTTATATCCTAGGGTTAACTAATTTAGACTTTAGGGTTTAGAGTTAAAGGGTGGATTTGGGGATAGAGTTTCAAATTTCAAAAAAAAATAAAAAATAAAAATTCAAAAAAAAAAAATGCTATTTTGGTCATTTTATTTTTCTAAAGTTATTTTGTGACAAAAACTTAAAATATGCTATTTAAAAGAATTGCCCCTCTTTAAATCTTGGCTTGCATTATATAATCGCTTTATGTTTTGTCATAGTCATTGTGATATAAGCACACAATATTATCGATAAATCGTTTTGACAGAGAAAGCAAGGCGTACAAACTATATGATCCTAGAAATTACAATCCTATTTCCAAAACTAATCATATCTTTGCATAAGGCAATACAAGTTACCAACATTCCTTTTCAGATTTTTAAGGAAAAAAAACTCAGATACTTCATTTTATCTCTATAACTGGTACACATGAAAAAATAAAAACAATCATATAACTTACACACATGATTATACTTCAGAATCTGGTTCTGCCTCATTGTCCTTCTCAGGGACTGACGGATCGGACGGTGGTTCAGTCTCAGATGGTGGTGGAGGAGCGATAGATGAATCAGAAGCCATTGGACTTGATGATGAATTTGGACTATACCATTTTAGCAACCTATCTTTATTTTTAGTCCACCAATCTTCTGCTTGATGTTCATCAAATCTCTTTTTACTACAAAACAAAAAAAAAGTTTTCAGACATGATTCATAAAATCCATACATAAAAACAAGTGAATTCATGTATGTTACCTGAATCTAACTCGCCGGAAGATCTTGTTTCCACTCATGTCTACCGCAAAAGTCACATAAACTCCAGGTTCAAACTGTTCTTTACTTTCTTTTCCACCTGTTCTTGATGATGATGAAGAAGATTCAGTTGGTACTGGCTTTGATGAATTCGGTGTCTCGGATATACTTGAGTTAGATGATACTTGTTCATCAATCTTTTGATCTTGTGTGTTTCCAGTAGGAGATGTTTCTTGTTGATCAAGTATCGAAGTTGTAAGTAAAGATGTTTCTGTTACTTTGTTTGCATTTAGATAAGCTTCAGCTTGAGAGTTAATGGACTCAAAAGCTTCACTCTCTGATACTTCAGGTGGTAATTTTTCCTTCAACCCTTTCAACTAAAAATAGAAAGAAGTTATATGATATGTTGCAAAAAAAGTTTCCTTGAGTATAAGATATATGAACCAAACCTGTTCTGCAACAGATTTTAGGGCTTCTGTTGCTGATTTATGTTTAGAAGATTGCTTTGCCGCTAATTCAAAAGCTTCTTTAGCTGCTTTTTGGAATCTTTGGATTTCTGTTCCTTGATTATTACATTTCTGTTTCAAGTTCTTAACCTAAAAGTTGAAGGCATAATGAGTTAGCTTCATTATAATATTTGGTAACTAAGAACATGGGACAAGAAATAAAAGATACCTGACTCTGTAGTTTTGTCATTTCTTGGTTCATAACTTCGTTAGTCTTCTTTAAGCTATCAATAACGCTCCTGGAAAATCCAGAAGTTCGTGGAGGGCTCGATCTTCTTGTGTAAGGAGAGGAGGATCTTGCAGGTAACGGCGATGAGGATCTTGCTGGTGGAGGTGATGACATTGGTCCAACTAGTAAACGAGTTGGGACAGCAGCAGGAGCGACCGGTTTGAAAGCGTTCTGAATGGCGGTTAGTGAAGTAGGGAATGCAATGTCTTTAAGTTGTTGGAGAGAAGGAACTTGCGAGGCACGGACACTAGAAGCATCAGGTCTAACTCCAAGCCTTGATTTCTTGCCTGATTCTGTATTTCCCGGCAAGAGAACTTTAGATGACCTTGTTGTTCCTTTATCTATTCTTACCGAACCATCCATTGATCGTCCAGGGGTTGCAACGTTAGTTCTACTTCCATTAGGTATATAGCCAGATTCAGCGGCTTTAAGTTTGCTGTAACATGCATCACATACACGGTGTGGCTTCCCTGGTGTTGGAGCCAATGCTGCTTTCAAAGCTTTCTTTGAACTACAAGCATGACAATGGACTAAACCACAGTTATAACAGTTATGTCTCTTTCGGGTAAACCCGAAAGCTTGGCGACATCCGGAGCAGATTGACTGATCTGCTCCGGATACCCATTTATGAATACATATACTTGATGTGAAGTTTGAGCCGCAAGATAAGCTCTTCACATGCCGGTCTCTCAAGGCTTCAACTAAAGTTGGTGTTCTTCTATCATCTGTATCACCATGTCCTAATCTTCCATTAGCACCTTTCCCCCATGTGAATACTTCACTTCTTGATGTCAGAACCGCGACATGGTGATCCCCACAAGCTATTTCTTCCACAAATTCTCCGACCAATCGGTCTTGCACCAAGCAAGGTAACTTACCATCAGAGATTGAGTTACCAAGCTGACCATGTGAAGTCCCACCCATTGTGAAAACATGTCCTGAGGTTGTGAGTGCGACTGTAAATGTATGCCCACAAGCGATCTGATGAAAGTTGTAGTCAATAAGTGCAGAGACACACGTGGGTAGCAAGTAAGTCTCTTTGTTCCCATGCCCTAACCTGTTTTTGTCACCATCACCCCAAGTGAACAACTTCCTAGATGACATACTTGTACCTGTCTGTCCCATCACCTCGACGATAGCCACGGTATGCCAAATGTTACAAGCAACTTTCACCGTTTTCAAACCATTTAAAGACTGTACTTCCTTAGGACACGAAACACTTTCTCTGTTTCCATGTCCTAAAACTCCAAACGCACCATCACCAAATGTGAATAGCTTCCCGTTTGCAGTGGCCAAAGCTGAATGCCAAGTGCCACACGCAACAGAAAGTACCTGAAGACCTTCTAAAGGACCAGAAACTCTTTTTGGTATCCAATGGCTAATATCACTACCATGTCCTAAAAGCCCAACATTATGGATCCCATCTCCCCATGAAAACAAGTCTCCAGAGGTAGATACAACACAAGTGTGGTATTCTCCACAAGCAACAAAGTCTATGTTGGTTAGAGCAAGAAACTCAACTAGTTTCGGACGACTAATGTCTACTTGAATACCATGTCCAAGCCTACCTCCAGCTTCTTCTCCCCAAGTAAACACTTCTCCTTGTCTTGTCACAAGCGCAACGTGTCTTACACCGCAAACAATCTGGTGAACATCAAGAACAACGTTTGATTCCAAGGGTCTTGGAGTTAAGACATCTGTTTTCACAGTCTCTTTGGTAACTGTCCCATCTGGTAGTATCCCATCGCTCCAAACCTCACCCCAAACGTAAACATCACCTAATGATTCGATATCATCTGGACCAGAACCTCCACTTGAACAACTTGGTGTGCTTGAGACACTAATCCGAAAGCCATCAGTACTTGGTCTTAACATGTTTCCACGTTCGTATCCAACATCTGAGCCTAGATCAATTGATGTTCTACCACGTGGTATATTATTTGAAAAAACGTCTATTGATTGACGACCAGTGGAGAAGTAGTCACTGTCGTTTATCTGAGAAACGATATAATTAACTCATATGGATTAAACTTTAGTTGGTAAGTATAAAACCTGGTGCATATATATAGTCAAAACTTGAGGGAAAACATTATAAAAACATATATATATATACCTCAGGTATCTCACTTCTTGCACGTCTATTACGGCTTCTTTCGATTAAATACTTAAGGCCAGCAAACCAAATCTCAGTCTCAGCTTTGTCTTTACAAATCTGCCAAAAGAAGAAACATATATGTGACCAGCCTTTAATTTTATATATCCAAGTTGAAGAAAACTAAAGAGGTATCTTTAACTAACCAAATCAAGTGACCTTTCTCTGTTATTGAATAAAAGTGAAAATGATAAGTGGTCTTTCTCTGGACGTAAAAATCTCTTAAAAACAGGCTGTTCATAGAAAGTTGTTAGAAACTACACAAGAGGTTGCTTTTTTTTTTTAGTAAAAGATGAAGTAACTAGGTTAAACTCACAGTTCTTTGTCCAGGGACGACTCGAGAAACTTCAGATAACTTCAAACCTTTTTCTTCTCCATGCGAAAACCAAATCAACGTCTTTTCATCCTATCATCAACACTAATATAGTTAGTATAATCCATTAGAAAAAACATTTCATGTATTTTGTTTTGTTTGAAGTAGAGTACCGGAGACAGCCTGAATGCACGGAATTTAGGTTTCCCTTTTCGACTGTACTTGACAAGTTGAGTTCCCTTTTTCAAAACGACAAGTGCCTACAACAATATTACTGGGGAAGTTAATTAGAGAGAGAGAGAGAGGATAGCAAACCTAAAACAGAAAAAGACGCAAACTTAATGGAAAGTCCAGTTCACAGAATTTGTTTGATGAATCCTCATATATTAGGTAGAATTGCCGATTGTACAGTTGTTAATGTAATAATTATCATAATTTGTAACACAATAACATTGTTAAGAACTGAGGTCTGATTTAGAAATTAACAACATGGAACCTTTATTACAGAAAAATAAATAAACAAGTAACACAAAACTCTTTTAGCAAAAAAAAAGTAACACAAAACTCAAATAGCTCCCTTGTCCAAAACAAGAAAGTTTTCTTCATCCTACCCAAAAATGGCAAAACGATGTCTCTAATGTAACAATGATGTTTGAACGTAATAGGGAGAAAAGGTAAGAAAGAGAGAAACAAACCTGGTCGATGTCACGCTCATGATAGACATAACTAGCAGGATCTGCCATTCCATCTGAGAAACCCGGAAGAAGAACGGATAAACTCAAGAAGCATCAAGTGTTGTATTTCACCTGTCTTCATCGATGCATCTGTCTTCAATTCTCATCCAATTCTCTTTTGACTTTCAAAAACTTATCTACGCATCAAAGTATATTTGAAAAATTTGACTCTCAAATGTTGATATGAGGGAATGTGAGAATGGTTTAATGGAAAGATAATGTTCTTTTTTTGAGGGAAGATCGCCATTTTAGGAATGTTTGAAGCTACCTTACAATTAGCCTCAGACTTTGGCGCTCTTCCCTTCTCTCTTAACACGTTTCTCTGCTACTTATTTTAATTCTTTTACCAAAAATTTATGATTAACATTTATCTTAAAATAGGTATTTTAATCAAGGGTTGTTAATGTTACGTGACTCAGTTAGAAAGAAGTACTTGTTTATCAGTGAGAAAGAAGTACTTGTTTAAGTTCCAAAAAAAAGAAAAAAGTATTTGTTTAACAGTAACATCATAGAATGTAGTAGTTTGTAAGTTGTAAGATGTGACATAAACTTACAAATCAGTGTCACCTCAAATTATTTGTAGGCAATATTTTTATAAAAAAATATATAAAAAGTATTTTTTAAAAATATAGTTTTAAAAGTTAACATCTCCATTTATAACTTTTCTTTTTTAATTATAGGTCCAAGTTTTATAAATATAATTTAAAATTTAAAAAATTTAGGTCTTAAAACAATTCAAATTTCCTTTCTTAGAAATTTAGAATCAATACCTTTTTGAACCGTTCAACTTGCATGTGCTCAAACAAGGCCCTGCTTAAAAGTACTGTGTATTATTTGAATTGTATAATAATGGTCTAGTTTTTTTTTTTTTTTTTTTTTTGATGCGCAGGGAGATAAGTTGCTTTAAGAAAAAAGGAAGTTATTTATTCTTTTATGAGAAATTGCTACAAGTTGTTTCAGCTAAAAAATATGCCGAAAGTTGGTTTGCTTCATAAATAAATCGAGAAAGTTATACATTTTGGTCAGAATCCCAGCTTGGCCATCCCAAGGAAGCTAAGACAACCCCACTTTCTATTCCCTTCTTTGTCCCAAAGCAATGTCACCAAGAATTTTAGTTTCTCATATAAATGTAGTAACGGTTACATATCCAGTTCCCATTAGTACAACTCTTAGTTATATTCATTTATATTAACAGATCTTTAACATGTTCTACATCCTTCTATATAAAAAACCTAATATTTCCTCAAAAGCCACTGGTGATTTCTCCCAACACATCTTTCTTAGCAAGAAAAGAAAAGTTAAGAAGATATTACTTGTTTTATAATTTTATCAATGGCTCTTTTGTGTGTTAGCAAGAAGAAAATTGTGGTGAAGCGGGCATGGAATAGGTTCACACACAAGCTCAGATCCAAATTTAGAGACATCAAGATTGCTGCATCGGTCAGAGATTCGACTTCTCGTCTCTTCCGTGTCATCACTCACCATCTCATCGTTCCTTTCAGGACAAGGTACCTTCATTTCAACAAAGGATATAGTCACAATCATAGCCAATTCCTCGAATTATTCTCTCGCCCTTTTTTCAAAAGAAAGTGTCGTAGAAAGCATAGTGAGAGGCAAATCTACCAATACGAAATCCAACGATGGAGGCAGAGGGAGATCAAGAGTGAACAGAAAGTTTTGGGGAGAAAAAAGGAAAAAGAAGAAGAGGAGGGACCGGAGGAGATTGTTGATTCGATGGAAGATGCTTGGATGAGAGTGGTGGCTGCATCACCGCACCTTAGGGTGGATGAAAAAGCCGACCAATTCATCAATAAGTTTAGAGAGGCGATGAGACTGGAGAAGGAGAGATCTTTACTTGACTTCCAAGAAAGGTTGATTCGAAGTGCTTGACCTTATTAATTCTTCTTCCTTTTTTTAAAAAAAAAATATTTTTTCCTACGTGTGCTTTGTAAAGGTTGCTTCACGGTTAATTCTTTTGTAGCGATTGATGGATTTGCATAAACTTTACGCTTTATGATTGAAAAAATATAGAGAAATTCCCTTAGATAGCCCATTTTAGTTTGTTTGTCACAAAAATAGTTTTTAAGGAAGAAAATGACCAAAATGTTTTTTTTAGAAGCTAAAAAATTCATTTATATGCATTTATATCCCTAGGGTTAACTAATTTGCACTTTAGGGTTTAGAGTGAAGTGGTGGGTTTGGGGTTAGGGTTTCAAATTTCAAAAAAAAAAATAAAAAAATCAAAATTTCAAAATAAAAAAAAATCTATTTTGGTCATTTTATTTTTTTAGGGCTATTTTTGTCACAAAAACTTAAAAAGGGCTATTTAAGAGAATTGCCCAAAAATATATATTTAGAAAACAAATCCTTACAGGATTTAATTTAGCTAAACTTGGAACATATATAATTTAGAAGAACTGAGTAAGATGATCTGCATATAAAATCTCCAACATGATTGATTCGCATGAGTTTGTTTTCTCACACAATGTGTAAGATGTTTTTGTGTATTGAGTACTGATTGCAACACACAACAACTATGTTCAGCTCGTTGGCCAACAATCTCAAGTCTCAACCCTTACTTATAACTCTTAATTAAGATCGACTTTCAGTGTTAGGAACTTGCTCCATGATATGAACTAGTTGTCACGTGTATACGTGAATCTACTAAGCATGTTTCAGTAGTTGACGGACAATGTTTCTCTTCCCTAACTACGTACTGATAACGCGGCAACCATACAATGAAATGATGAGAGACTGTGAACTTGAAATCTCTCTGTTGACAAATAAAAACATTATTAGGAAATCATTATGAGTCGTAACGAGAGCAATGCAATAAATATTTCCCTTCACAGTTATGCCATGAACAACTTGGTGGTAAGGACCAATTGGTATTGACATCAACACTCCGAGATATGGGAAGTCATATATCTCGTACTCACTGTGGATTGAGAAAACATTGTATGCCTTGTGTAAACTAGAGGAACTAGAACACATATTAATATATGGAAATGTTTTTAAGAAACACGACTACGGAGGAAACACTGGAGTGGGCCAGAGGAGACATCATTTTTATTCATTAAAATATTTTTATTTATATTAATTTCACTGTCTGTATTTCAATGTATAAATAACTAATTAAAAAAATATATATATTTTTTTAATTTTTGTATTTTCGTTATATTTTTAAAATAGTTAAAGAATTGAAATAACTATAAGTAACAATAGTTAAATAGTGACGAAACCTAGTGACAAAATCATGGCTAATTTAGTCACAGAATGGTCGTGGCAAGGCTAAATAGCAACGATTAATCACGGTCTTTTCTAACCACGAAACTATAGCCACAGTTTTTTTAAAATCAAGAATCGTAGCTATTTTTCTCATAGCTATGATTTTTAGCTTTATATCCACGATTTTGTAGTGGCTATAGCAAACTTTTTAGTTTTGTCATTCTTCATCTCTATTTTGCCATATGGTAAAAAGAAATTGAATAAAAGCTATCGGTTATGTTCAGTTAGCTATCGGTTATGTTCAATGTGTATAAGCTGTGGAACATGGAATAACAATATCTCTCCGTTTGTTAATTATCACCAAAAGACATTGACTAGCTTAATACGGTTCTGATGCAGATCTGCAAGCAAAAATGGACAGAAACATAGTTTGAGTATCAGAAACAAAGGTAGTAAGAAATGAAACTTCTTTAAAGTTTATTCATTTATGAACCTTAATATTGAGGCAGGCATCGTTCACCATGTTCTTTAACTAAAGAATGATACCCTCTATTGAAGTACATAATCGAATGATATATTATTGAGTGATAGTACTATGTTTATATATACAGAGAGGGAGTAATATAAGGAATGAAATATACTAGGGAATATATGATAATGATTAGAGAATAATCAATGGGATACTAATAGCTACTTGATTGACTTGCTATAATCTAATACACCCCCTCAAAATGGACCACCAGAGGAGATTCCAACTTGATCAGTAGGCCTTTAAAGCGCGGTCATGGTAGAGGTTTATTTAACACGTGCGCCAGTTGATCATGAGTGGAAACATGTGATACTCGAACAATGTGGTTTTGAACTTGTTGCCGAACGAAGTGGTAATCCAGAGCTAAGTGCTTCATTCGGGAATGGAAGACCGGATTAGCTGCTAAGTATGTGGCTCCCACGTTGTCTCAGTAAATAGCTGGTGTTTGTTGTGGTGGAATTTCTAGTTCACTCATGAGAGAAGTAATCCAGCAAAGCTCTGCAGCAGTGGCTGCAACTGATATATATACTGCTTCCGTAGAGGAACGAGACACACCTGTTTGTTTCTTCGATGACCATGCAATTGGATGACTTCCTAGATAAACAATGTATGCTCCAATCGATGTATAGTCATCCCTATTGCCAGCCCAATCTGCGTCAGTAAAGGCATGCAATGCTGAACTGGTTTTAGTTGGGAAGAAGACACCATGTGACATTGTTCCTGCAAGATATCGCAAAACTCTTTTGATAGCTGTCCAGTGATCTGTCGTGGGACGATGCATGAATTGTAAGAGTTTATTGACTGCAAAGGAAATGTCTGGTCTATTCAGTGAGAGATACTGCAAGCTTGCAACCGCCATTATGTATTTTGTGGGATTATCTAGCGGTGTGCCTGAGAACAAAGAGAGTGTGGCATTCAGACACATCGGCGTAGAGACTGGATTGGCGTTCGTCATATTCAATCGCTTGAGAAGATCACCAATGTACCTATGTTGACATAAATGTAATCCATGAGACGAACGAGTAAGCTCAATTCCTAGAAAATATGATAAGTGTCCTAAATCTTTAATAGAAAAACGATGAGAAAGGGATTCGATAAACCGGTTTATTTGAGGAGTGTTGTTGCCGGTGACAATGATATAATCAACGTATATGAGCATGTAGAGCAGGACACCATTGGTTTTGTAGATGAACAGGGAAGCATCTGCTAAAGAATTTGTGAATCCTGATTGTAGTAGGAATTGACGAAGTTCATTATACCAGGCCCGTGGAGCTTGTTTGAGTCCATAAATGGCTTTATGCAGTTTACACACTGCTGTGGGATTGTCTTTATCAACACAGCCTGGTGGTTGAGTCATGAAAACTTCTTCTTCTAGATGTCCTTGCAGAAAAGCTGTGTTAACATCAAGTTGACGCAAATGCCAATCTTTTGTTGTTGCTGTGCTGAGGACAATCCGAATGGTAGCTGGTTTGACAACCGGACTGTATGTGTCACGGTAATCAATGCCTGGTCTCTGCGTGTAACCCTTTGCTACGAGTCTCACCTTGTATCTATCGACTGAACTGTCTGGTTTACGTTTGATCGTAAAGACCCATGTGCATCCAACAACATTAACAGCATCAGCAATATTAGTAATATCCCATGTTCTTTCCTTAACCTGTGAATCAATTTCTTCAATCATTGCTTTACGTCAGTATGGTGATTTGAGTGACTCTGCAACTGATTTAGGAATCATCGTTGGTGGTTCATCCATTCGTGGATGTAGATTCAGCTTCTGGCCCGGTTTTCTTTGTCTTGTGCTTGTTCTAGTTGGATTCACAGGTGGAGCCACGTTGGTCACTGGTGGAACTGAATCTTGTGAAGTTGTGGCTACTGGTGGAGGGACCACCGGCTCTGAGATGGTAGGAGGTGGAGCAGGTTGTTGTGTTGGTGCAGTAGTTGCTGGCGGGGGAGCAGTTTGTGCTACTGTTGGAGCTGTCGTTTGATGGTGTAGGAGACTGAGGTACCTGCAAGTTAGAAACCGGAGTAATAACAGAAACATGAGCATAAGAAACTGACGGCATATCATAACTTTCTTCTGCAGAAACAAGTGGTGAAGGAGCAGTTTAAGGAAACACTGATTCATGAAAAATCACATGACGAGAGGTATATATATGATTTGTAGATCTATCTAAACACAGATATGCACTTTGTGTAAGTGAGTATCCTAGAAAAACACAAGGTTTTGATCTATCATCTAGCTTGTGAGATGCATAAGGCCTGAGCCAAGGAAAACATAGACAACCAAAAATGCACAATTTATGAAAATTTGGAGCATGACTATGAAGTTTTTGAAAAGGAGTTTGAAATGCTAAATTTTGTGTAGGCATTCTATTTATAAGTTAAACAGCTGTGAAAAAAGCATATGTCCAGTACTCCTTTGTCATTGAGGCATGCGACATTAGAACCAAACCCGTTTCAACAATATGTTGATGATGTTGCTCAGCAATACCATTATGCTCAGGAGTATGTGGAGGACTTGTCATATGTGATATGCCATGTAAAGAAAGAAAATTGGCAAGGCCAATGTATTCACCCCCATTGTCAGAGTATAGTGTTCTAACCTTATGTTGAAATCGATTTTCTACCAAGCTTTTGAACTTAATGAATACCTCATAGACTTGCGACTTTTGTTTTAAAGGATACAGCCATGTGTATCTTGTATAATGATCTACAAAAGAACATAATATTTAAAACCATCAATGCACTGTATAGGAGATGACCAAATATCAGAGAATACTATATCTAAAGGATGTGAAGATTTTAAGGTAGAAATAGAGAAAGGTAACTTGTGCATTTTATTAATTGAGCAAGCATAACATGGCTGAGCCAATAAAACATTCGAAGCAATAGGCAAATCAAACTGAGAAATAACTTTTTGAAGGATTGGTAAAGCTGGATGACCTAAACGAGAATGTCAATCCGTAAGAGTAGTTTTAACTATGGAAGCAAAAGCAAGAGATTGTGAGCGAGTTATGAACTTTTGGCCACTCATAAGTGCCATGTTTAGGTTTTCCTTGCAACCGAAGGACCCCTGTTTGTAAGTCACTCACCTAGAAATACGTAGGAGTAAAAATCACAGCATCATTGTTAGCTTTGCATAATTGAAAAACAGATATGAAGTTCTTGTCAAGAGAGGGAACACAGAAAATATTATTAACAAAGAAGGGTTTTGTATATGAAGGAAAAGAAGTAGAACCAGAGTGTGTAATCTGCAAGGCAGATCCATCACCGAGGAGGACATCATCTCCGCCGTGATAAGGAGTGTGCAGAGATAGATTCACAAGATCAGACGTCATGTGGTGCAAGGCTCCCGAGTCTAGTAGCCACGTTGAAGGGTCTGACATGAAGGCTGCATTCGCTCTTGGCTGCCAGGACTGTTGATTGTGGTGTTGATTCCATGTCTGTGGTCCGGACTGTGAATATGATCCATTCCCACGAACAATATGATATTCTGGACAGTACTTGACGCTATGACCTTGTCTCCCACAGACTTGGCAACATCCAAGATATGGCTTGGAGAAGCGATTGTTGTGTTGGTGCGAGTTGTTGTGCGGCTGGGAGTTGTTGTGTGAAGCAGGGTGCTGATAGTGGTGCTGGTACTTGTTCTGGTTATGACCATGATGGAGACTGTTTTTACGCTGGCGTGTGTCTGTGGCATGAGACACTACTGGAGCTACAGCTTCTGGTTCAGCACAGAGGATCATAGCTTCACAATTGATGAGCCTCTCGAGAAGTTCATTGAATGAGATAGGAAGATCACGTCCATTGATTGCATCTATCTCCGGATTGTATTCATTCAGTGAGACCACCAAGAATATATCCATTGAGATCTTCAATATCCACAGGGCCGGCTAAGTAGGGAGGACAACCGGTGCGACCGCCCCGGGCCCAAACCCGTATCCCCCCGTATATTAGAAGTTAAGGGGTCCAATTTTTTATATATAAATACATGTTTTTACATTAAAAAGAATAAAAAAATTAATTAATAGAATTGAAAAGGATCCAAAAATATTTTATATGTATAACAGTTCTATTTTCATTACAAAATATATAAAATATTAATGATTTATTTTTAAAATATTAAATAAATATAAATTTTAAAAGATAAAAAAATTTTTTGCCCTGGAGCCCTTAATTGGGTTAAGCCGACCTTGAATATCCATTGGTTTTTCTAGGAGTGCAAGTTCATCAGCTTTGGTCTTGATGAGACACAAGTACTCAGTGATAGTCTTGGTGCCTTTAGAACATGTTTTGATCTGCTGTCTCAGCTGTTGTATGTGACCCCTAGTTGGCTTACCAAACGTTTCTGCCACTAGTTTCGTTGTGTCTGCAGTGGCAACAAGAGACTGAAGTGTTAAGGATATAGCACCAATGATAGCACTATAGAGAAGTCGATCTTGACGTCTCCGTGGCGTGTAGGCTAGGTTTGGAGTGGTAATCCCTCTACTTGGATCATATGGGCAGGAATACCATTAGATCCATCAATAAATTGTTGTAGTTCATGACCTTTGAGTAGAGCTCGAACTTGACGTCCCCACATGAGATAGTTTTGATGAGTTAACTTTGTCACACTTGACATGTTCATTGAGAGAAGTGTTTTTTGGAGATCTTCAGCATTGAAAACAGATGTACGCTCAACCGTAGAATCAGATGCCATGTTTTAAAAGAAAAATTGAAGAACTAGGAATGAAGAGAGAAGAAGACGGCTAAGAGAGAAACGGGAAGATAAAAAGAAAAGAGAGAGAATTAGGTTTAGTCCCTATTCTGCTCTGATACCATATTGAAGTACATAACCGAATGATATATTATTGAGTGATTGTGCTCTATTTATATATATAGAGAGAGAGTAATACGAGGAATGAAATATACAGAGGAATGAAATATACAGAGGAATATAAGGTAATGATTAGAAAATAATCAATGGGATACTAACGGCTACTTGATTGACTTGCTATAATCTAATACCCTCATTCTGCAACTTCACATCACATGCCGATCAAGTGCACCAGGAGTTGAAGGACAAATGAGGTTTATGATCGAGGCAGGCATCGTTGACATTAGTAATTTGTCTTAGCGCCAATTTTGAATCTTCTATAGCCGGTTTTATGTATTGGCTTTTGCATTATGTAAACCAATAACTCGTTTTTATACAATTAATTTTGCATTAACATTATTCTAAATCGTAATTCTCCAAAATCTAGTGACGAAGTTCTAATTAGACAAACTTTGAACGTGTCATGTTTAACCAATTTTCTCAATTAATAAACTAACTAGATTACATGAAAAGTTAAAGACTTTTCTTAGCTTTACTTTGAACCATTTCACTTTACCATTCAAATATGTCAGTTAATTAGAGCCCAGCTAATAAATCTTGTTCCCCTCCAGTTCTCGCCAATACATCGAACCAAAAGTCCATCTCACTATCGAAAACCATCTCATTCTCAACTGGGCCTAACTGCTGAAACTCTTGTTGTATCTCGTCAAAACCAGTAGTCACTTCAAGATTCAGTGCATAGTTGCTTTCATCCTGGCTATAAAGCGCCTCATTCCAGAAGCTCTCGTCGATGTCCGCTCCAAAATTTTCGAAAGAACAACAATCTTGATCCGCAATCTTGATGTCTCCCCATTTATTATCCACCTTAGCCTCGTTGTTATGTCCTTCGTGACTCATGAGTGTCACCGAAGAAACCGCATCACTCGTTGATGGTGACGCAGAGAACAAGTTTTCAAAAGAAGAGTTTGATGAATTTGCGAGCTCCAATTCTCCTCTACTACTGTTCAATTTCGTCGGTAAAGATTGAGATTTAGGTTTAGTAGCCTTCTTCTTATTGCTTGGCTTAGGTTTAGCGGGTTGATAATCTTCGAGTCTTTTCTTCAAGTGAGTGTGCCATACGTTCTTGATCTCATTATCCGTTCTTCCTGGCAATTTCGCTGCAATCGCTGACCATCTATAGAGACAATACCAAAAGAGAAAAAGAACGTTAATACAAAATCATCATTGAGCTGATTATTATATACTTAACTTTATATAATAGTACTGGACCAAGACATGTTTCTTGTGATGATTATCGTATATATGTTAGATGTACGTAGAACGTACAGTACATGTATAAATTTATACTCCTTCTGGTTTTAATATAAATCATTTTAGAAAAAAATTATTTTAAGTTATATGATGTTTTCAGTTTTCTATGCTACATTTATCAATAATTAATATTATATAACCAATGATAATATATTATATTTTATTATTGGTTAAATTGTTGTTAAATAAATAATTAATGATGTTTTTGTTTAAAAAATATAATTTTTTTTTTAATTTATGTGCATAAATCTAAAATGATTTATATTAAAAAAAATGGAAGGAGTATGTAAAAGTAGAAGAGTGCAAAGTAATACCTATTGCCAAGGATTTGGTGCAAGCTAATGATAGCATCCTCCTCTTCTTTGGAGAAATTGCCTCTTTTAATATCAGGTTTTAAATAGTTCATCCACCTAAGTCTACAGCTTTTTCCACATCTCAGAAGACCTGTAATTAATAGTTACCATCAATGTTAAAACATTTTAATTTTCATATTTAGGAAATTGAACTATATATAAAATACGTAAATTTTAATTTGTTCATACCAGCTTGCTTAGGGAGCGCTCGCCAGTTACTGTGGCCATGTTTGTGGATAAAAGAGATCAAGATTTGATCTTCTTCAGGCGTCCATGGGCCTCTGTTCAATCCCATCTTCTCACAGCATGGAGCTCTTCCCATCTTCCTATGATGTGTTTTGATTTCTGACGAAAAGTTGTATTGTCTTGTGGGTACGATCAAGATAGATTGTGCTGATCAAATGTTTATGAGCTATATGATCAAGTGATGTTGATGAGCCTGAGAATGAGTGACTTAAGGTTTTGAGTATTTATACTGAATTTGTCTAAAGGCATGTGTGAGAATTCAAAAGCATTTGGTAGACTTCCCGGAAGGAGGAGATGAGAGGGTTTTTCAGGTTATTAATTGGCACCATAGTCAAAAAGTATGTTGTACATATATATTTATATTGCATGTTGGATTGAATGATATAATTTTAGAGACTACAAACATTATAATAAACAAAATATGGTATGCATTAAAATATAAAATGTGCGTAGAGTTGTGATGGTGAGATATGTGGTGAAAGTGTTACTTCAGAGTAAAAAAAAGTCGTCGGGTAGACGCATGAACTGCATTACAATAACCCCACACGTACATTTTTGTAGAAAATCAACGTTTGCGATTATATATACGACAAACAAAAATCAACGTTGGTTGGATTATATGTTGACCGAAAAACACTGTTGAATATAAATTTATAACTGCTTGTAAATATTCTTCGTAGTTTCTTTACTTTTCTTATCAAAATTAAACTTCTTTAATCTGTATTGTGTAGTGAAAAACATGTTTAACTTCGTACTAATCTGGTTTAGGCTAACCACGTCCATTTCTAGTAATTATAATCGGAAATTATAATGTATATATTAGGCATAGGCGTTCGGGTGTCCAATAGGTTTTGGTTCGGTTGATTCGGATTTTAGATATTTGGTACTATGCTCATAAGTACCATTCGGTTTTTACTAACTATCAGGTTAGATTCGGTCTGGTTCTTTCTGGATTCGGTTCGGATCGGATTATAACCTATGTTTAAATCGTCTAAAAATATATTTTTTAAATCAGAAAAAATGACAAAAAAATCAGAATCTATATATTATTCACAAATCTAATTAAAAATTAGTTAAACTATCTAAATTAACTAAAAAATATTCAAAATAACAAATAAAATAAATTACAAATATCTTTAAAACACTATAAAATATCTAAATTACCTTAACATATATAAAAATATTAACATATTTAACTAATTTCGGATAGTTTCGGATCTTAGTTTGGATTTCGGTTCGGTTCAGGTTATATCGGAACTCCAAAATACTAAGCTATAAATCTCGTTCAAGTATTCTTATATTACAGTTTGGATCCGGTTTCAAATTTTCGGTTTGGATTTAAATAGATATTTCGGATTAGGGTAAAATATCCAAAGCTGGTATATATTACTTGGTTTTAAAACTATGTATACGAAGTGCCTAAACTCCTGCCTAGACGACAAATACCAAAATAATTCTTCAAAAAATATAATTTATGTAAATCAGTTCAAATAATTTAGTTTAATTCTGTTAAATTAAGCAATAATATTGGTATATATTTACAAACTTGTCTAATTTTTCTATTTTATATATATAGTTTTTATAATTCATCAAAATAATTTTATAATTAAAGCCAAACTCTCAAATATCTTATATAAATATAATATATATATATATAATCAATAGTGAACACCTAACATTTTGTCTAAACCCTAAATAATCTAACCAGTCACTGGTCCTCTGCAATCTTCTAATTACTATATTTTTTGAACATTGATATATTATGATGTCATGTCTTTGTTTATAAAAGGCTATACTTCCATTTAGTTATTCATCGGTTCTTTTGATTAATTGAAACTTCATGGCATGTTTTTTCAATATTTTACCATATTGATACATCAACCACCTAAACTTTGTAATCATGCGTAAGGTATAAAAACTGGTTTGAAGTATTTTTATCTTTGATGTTTAATTTTGAATATTAATCAAAAAATATTAATAAATATGCCTAAACTTGACCATTGTCGTGTGTGTATATATCATATCATAATTTGACTACATATCCTCCAAAATATACATGCTTTTACAAAGCATTCTAACACAATATATAAGGTTAATAATTAATGTCTTGATCATCAATATTATTAAATATAATTTTGTACACAAAAATAATCTCGAAATTGAAAATTATGTGTCAAAATTTAGTTGTAAGTTAATATTGTAGTACGCATTGACTTTTTTTCTTAATTTAGTTAATATTATTGTTTGTCTACTTTATTATTTTCAAAAGTCATACTAAACTTCTTTTTGATACATCTACGTTATAATGTAATTTATAATGTTATAGTGTTCAACTTTAGTGATATACTCTACTTATGTATTTTTATTTTATGCACAAAATACAAAAATGGGTAAATTAATACAAGATGTTTATACATAATGCCTCAGTAAATTTTGAGCCCATTTTTGGGTTCTAATAATTTATTTTAGTTTCTATTATTGACAAAAAAATAGAAATTAGAAATCATCTTTAACATTATTTTTACTTTCAAATATGGTTCTTATAAATTTTACCAACATCTTAATTTTCTTTGAAAAATAATCATCTTTAAAAGTATAAGTTTTCTTTGGTTAATACTTAATAATATCTCCTTGAATCTAAACCATATATATAAAAATAAAACAAAATAAAATATCTGACCGGGAGAGATAGCTCATGTAATGCAAATTGACTAACGCGTTTACACACTTTAATTTCCATCTTTCTATTGCTGTTTGTTTTTGTTCAAAGTTTATGGGTCAACGAAATAGGCTTACGACAGGTTTCAACATATCTATCTATTTAATTTAGAGTTCTAATTTTACCTACTATTGAGATTCATAATAAAACCATTATTATTAACATAGCAAATTAAATTTATAGTAGATATCAATCACTTATATCTATAATATTAACAATTATATAATTTTGACAAAATAATTTTATTAGTTAATTTAGTTCCTAATCATTAACAAAAAGCATCGGTCTTAACTTACAGAAAACTGGAAACAAAATAAAAAAATACGTTATCATCATGGTTTCGAACCTAAGCCTTTTATTTCAATATAGTGTTATGTACACCATACACTAAAAATACTTTAATTAAATAAAACTGATATTTATTAAAAATATAGAGGGCAGAAAATCAATGTTTTTTACTTCCCTTCAGAGCCGGTATTGTTAACAAACAACAAAATTACAATCTCCTAACAAGATATATATTAACAAGAATAGATTTTGATGTTTTAACTATTTTCTAAATATTATTAAACCAAATCTTTATAAATATTTTTGTGTATTATAACAAATATGTTCTAACTTAAAAAATACTTCTTTTAACTAAATATCTAAATTTAGAGCATTAAAAATTGATTACTTTATTCAAACAATCATGAAACTTTAATCTATTATATGGTGTTCAATTATTAAGCCAAAAGTCTTCATTTACATCTATATATTTAAACTCAATTAAAATCGATATACTATGAACCTTGTAAATCAATTAATGTTTAGATTATATGAATGTTTTATTAATTAAGTATCTTATATAAATATTGTTTCTGAAATATATATATATATATATTTTTGTTTCTGAATTATATGATTTACAACAACCTTAATATCAACATAAGACTGGAGTTTTGGGTCCAACATATCTTGGCTTCCTCGCCAAGATATGAAGGGGGATAGAGACTGAGGAGTCAGAAAAAAGAGTCTTCAGGCATATTCATGAAGAGATCGAGAATGCAAGGAAGCCTAATCGAGATACAGGTCAGGATGTCATTCTTTGGAAGCACGGTGACGACGAGTTTAAGGATCATTTCTCCATATTGCGAACTTGGGATCAGATTCGAGTCAGGGGACATGAGGTTTCATGTTGCAATCTTGTATGGTTCCCTCAAAGGGTTCCAAGACAGGCTTTCATTGTTTGGCTGGCGTTTAAAGATAGATTGTCTACGGGTGTTCGAATGAGAAAATAGGAATCACACAAGGATGTATGTTCTGTGGGGAAAGAGAAGAGAGCAAAAATCACATGTTCTTTGCTTGTCCAATCACCGTTACGATTTAGTCTACTTTAACATCCAATTTGCTAGGCTCCACAATCTCTCCGGACTGGTCTACCATAGTGGATTCTCTAAAGCGACATCGCATAAATAAGTTGGATATTGTTCTGCTTAGGATGGTTTTTCACAATATCGTGTCTACCACTTGGCAAGAAAGAAACTAAAAAGGATATCAAAGAGCTTGGCTGACGACTGAAACAATGATCTGGCACATTGATAAAGCTATCAGAAACAGGATTTCCTCTTTAAAATACACATGCACCCACAAACTAGAAGGTTTACTTTGTCGCTGGTTCACGAAATAATAAAAATGTTTAAAGATATCTTTTAGTTCAGATTTTTTTTATCTAGTTCCAATTATCAACTATCATTTGTAAATATCCATTATTAATCAATATAAAATTTAATTAAAAAAGTAAGAGCTGACTTTGAAATAATGATAAGTAGTCAACTTCATAAGTTCAGAGTCCTCGGTGCTAAATTCAAAGAAGTAAAATTATATTATATGCGTCATACAATATGTTTTTTAATCAAATCAAATATGAATATATTTATTGGGTTCTATAACGCGTTTAGAAATTAGAATAGAACGTAACTACTAGTAAAGTCCTGTCCCAAAAATACTTGCGGATGTTATAAACAGCAAGACCATTGTTCCACTAGTTTCCCTCTTTTATACTCATTCTTTTAGTAATATATATTTTGACAGAACACTGATTGGATTCCTATTTGATACGGGTTTCTTTCTCTCTCTTTTCTTTGTTCACTACGGTTTTTTTTCTCTTACGAGTCAATTATGAATTTAGTGCGTAATAGACCTCGTTAAATTAAGCATATAAAATAACTATATGTTCACACACAGCATAATAAGATAAATCTTAAAGTTCAAAAAGAATAAGATATATGAAAACTCTTTAACAAAAAAAAAGAATAAGATATTCTTTTAAATTTTGGTCCCCTTCTAAGGTTTAATTTTTGTTTTCTTTTCAAAATTTGGACTGATTTAATGGTATATATTTTGGTCTTTAGTTCTTAAAAATACATATGTATATAATAATATTAATATTTTATTATGGGTTATTAACTTTACAAGAAACATAACCGAAAGTTTTGATTTAAGAAACTTTCGATTAGGTTTCATGTAAAATAATAACTTTATAATAAAATATTTATATTAAAATATATATACATATGTATGTATTTTTAAGAAACTCATCAAAGAATCCCCAGTGCTCTTACATGTTTTTGCTTCTGATGATATATATTATATGAATTTGAATCTAAGTAGCAATTGAACGACGAATGAATGCAAAACACTATGCTATATGATTTCGTAGAGCTGTTAATATCTTTTTTTTTATTATATTACAAATGATCATATTATTATTATGGATAGTTCTGTTAAATAGCACTATTTTAAGTTTTTGTTACAAAAATAGTTTTTAAAAAACGATCAAAATAACTTTTTTTATTAAAAAATTTAATATTTTTTATTTTTTTAAATTTGATTTTTTAACCCAAAAATCCACTTTTTAACAATAAACTATAAGTTTAAAATAGTTAACTTGGAATATAAGTATATATTTACTTTTTTAATAAAATATTTTAATTATTTTTCTTTTTTGTATATTATTTTTTTGACAAAAACTTAAAAACTATCATAGGATATTTTTCTATTATTATTCAGAACAATCGAAGTTAATCTATTTTACGTTAACTTCGAAAAAGTTGATTTCCAATTATGATCAATGATATGAAGTAATTAAACTTCAACTCTTTGAATTTATCTTAGTGATATATATTGCTACTTATATTCTATTATCGACGCCCAAAGTTTGGTAAATTAGCAAACGATCAATGGACTTATACTCTCAGAATTTAGCTCCAGATTATGTGAACTTAGTTTTTGAAGACTTTTTATTAGCATATTAGAAAAAAATAATACCTCATCCACGGGAGACTGGACAAAGACTAGAACTAGATTTGGTTGAAAGCATGTGCGAGTTCAAAATGTCCAAGATTCTTTTCATCGTTATAATGACTACGAATTGAGCTATTATACTTCCGCGTTCTTCTTTACCGTAACTTCTGTCAATATTTTGACTTCGCACTATATAATTTTTTGCAATACGTAAGGTTCACATTTCACAGCTAGGTCTTGAATTGACAAATTGGTTTCAAATTTCAACCATTGTTTTAATTCGAGATAATCGTCTCAACCAGCTTTTTAATTTCTATAATTGCGAAGAAATTTT
Source organism: Sinapis alba (assembly GCA_012274485.2). NCBI lineage: Eukaryota > Viridiplantae > Streptophyta > Magnoliopsida > Brassicales > Brassicaceae > Sinapis > Sinapis alba. Next base: position 101,882 of record MU105810.1, on the reverse strand, counting down.
ATGACAATTGGACTATATTCATAGTACATATATATGGATCATGGATATAAATTGAATTATCCATATTGGATATGTGTTCGAACGATTGTTAGATCTTATTTTTTTAATGGGTTCCAAATTTTTTACATATCCATAATTCGAGTGTAAAAAGAAAAATTTAAGGTCATAATACAATTGTTAAATAATATAAATACATGCTCAAATTTATTTTATGAATTATTTTCATTAAAATATAAAGAGTAAAATAGTCGTATACATACTATATCAGAATTCTAAAATTTCGATACCCGTATATGTATATATACTCATATGTTCTAATATTACTCGAGTTGGAGTTTTCGTACTAATGCTTATTTCTGCAAGGACCCAGTGAAGACCAACTACATAAAGATAGTAATACTTTGAAACATTATAAATGTTTTAAGCTTTTACCACTTGTCAACAACCACCAAACTGGTTTTATTGAATTTCTAATTTTCCTCAACTAAAATTAAGAAAAAAGTGGGTAATAATTGCTATCTAATGTCTTTCATTATTTCTCTTATTTTTATCTACTACAACCATGTTTATTTCGTTTACTACTTAGCAATTTAAAATACAACAAGTCGTGGTAAGTGAATTGTATACATGATTAGTCTGAACTCTACTACATATATAAAGAATTAAGAGATGATCATTTCTCTTAATTAAACCAATATGTTTAACATCGCTTTCAAATTTTCTTAAAAAAGCGGTAGAAAATGGTATATTTTGTGTAAACGTTATACCCCAAACAAATATGATTCGTACAGAGCTCATATGTTTGCCACAAAACCAAACTTTCTAATCATTATAGAACAAATGTATACAAATGGTATAATTTGTATAATTGTAACAAACTTTCTAATTTGTATCGAGAACGGAGGGAGTAAGAGAGTGGCTAGTAGTTCAAGATCAGATTTACTATCCTTTATTTGAGACAAACGTTGGCAACGTAACAAATTTTACTTCATGAATCCATTAAAGGCTTATTTTATTTTACCTAACTATAGTTTACTATTTTAATTCATTATTTTATATGAAGACATGATGATTGAGATAGTAGTAGCCCCCAAGAGTTTTACTTTTTTCAAACTAATCCATTCGTTATCTATTTTAATTCATTACTCCTTTCATTTCAAAATGTTATATATTTTAGATTTTTCACATATATTAATAAAACATATTATTTTTTCCGTTTTGAAAATATCTATGTTTTAGAAAAAAAATTATTTCTAAAAAATCTATATTTTACATTTTCAATGTATGTAATAATGACAAATTGTAAATTTCAAAGACAATAATTATATTTACTGAATTTTAAATGATGAAAAATTATATAAATTTTTTAAACACATAAAATAATGCACTTATTGTTAAAATTTTTACGTGTTTTCTTAATAAGTGTGAAAATTCTAGAACATACATCTTTTTAAAATAAAAAGAGTAAATCTTAGCATTAAATGTATATTTTTGTGATTAACTATTTTCCATAATTTTTAACCAATCAAAATTTAATAAATATAATTAATTTTCTTGAAGTTTATAATTTATTATTATTACCTAGTAAAAAATACATTAAAATTGTAACAAATGTAACTTTCTTTTTTAAAAAAATTGTTAGAATATTGATTATTTAGAAAGAAGGGAGTATTTTATATGAAGACATCATGATTGAGGTAGTAGTAGCCCCCAGGAGTGTTACTTTTGCCAAACTAATCCATTCGTTATTGGGAAGCAGCAAATCATTTCTCAGAATTGGGCACCAATTTTCCACTGCTTTAAATATCTTGAGATGTACATTTTCGCAAGCCTCCTTACTTTATTTTCAGCCTTTTGATATAATAAGCATTTCATCTTGAATATGTACAGGTGGCGGCTATATCATTTTAGAGCATTTCCAATCTTACTTTATTTTTTACTCTAAAATAAAATTTAGAATAAAAGTGTTTCAATGATATTCTATTTCTCACTCTATAATAGAGTAAAAAATAGGTTTACTCCAAATATAGAGTAAGTTGTTGTTTTTTTTGTTCATCACTCTATTTTTCACTCTAAAATAGAGTGTCATTGGTGCAAACTTCAACTCTATTATAGAGTCACTGAACATGATCTTAGAGAATATCTAACTAATGATATCTTACAAATAAAATATTTAATAATTTAATATGACTTGATTAATAACTAAAAATTTAAATCATAAAACTTAAAATGAACCAATTATGAAGTGTCACATATTGAAAGAGTATGCTAAACTTTTTTAATGAGGTTCTTAAACAACAATTTTTTTCTTATTTTCTCTCCGTATGTTTTAATTGTTCTACTTCTTTTGATATTTAGATACCATGGTAGAGACTTACCATTAGGATTGTCCTTAATCACAGTCTGACAGATGGTGAATTTACGCAAAAACAAAAGAAGATTAGTTACTTTTTTTTGCTTTACAAACAAAAAATTTGGTTGTGCTCTAACATTTTAAAAGGTTTTATTCTGTAGCAGGGAGTGCCTGACATTTGATAGCCTAGAAGCAAGAAAAAAAAATTGGCCCTACAAAATACTCAATGTTTTTTTTTGTAAGATGTTTTAGTATTAACACACTAATTAAAAAAAGTTAACCTTTACTAAAACATTTGATTACAAATAAAAGTAACCAAAGAATGGTTAATGATTGCTATTGAGAATAAAGAAGAAGAGAAGTCACACGTAACTTTGTAAATTCATTTTCTATTTTTTTTTTTGTTTTTAATTTGGAGCCAGTTCTGTATGTACAATTGAAGTTAAAAGTTCAAAAAAAAAAAAATTAGTATGGAGCCAAACTAAAAATGTTTCTGTGCGAGGTTTTTATATTTATATCAGCTTTAGACAAAATGTTTTTTTTTCATGGCTTCTGACATTGATTTAAATTTGTTGGTTCAAAATGATGAAGAAGAAATTTTGTTTGATTTAAAGAAAACTCCATCCCTGAGAAAGCAGCTTCAAAAGTAGTGATGAAGAGTTTACAATTGTTACAGGTATATTTCTATTCTTCGTTCAGCCTCTTTTGAAAAACATTGCATCTAATCTTTTATGGTTAACTAATGAGTAAGATTTGTTTGTAACTATAACACGCATTCTAGTTTTATTTGAAGATATAATTGATTTATTCAGTTTAAATTTCAGAAAATATAAGTTGACTGTTAATAAAAGAGGTAATAAAACATAGGTAACTAATGCTGTTTGACTTTATTGTAAATTGTGTACATTTTGGAAACAACAAACATTTACTAGCTTGCTTTTGATATTTTAATTAATAATTTTACATAAAAGGTGTTAAAACATCATACATATTGAAACAAAAAAATTACTCAAAACACCTTATAAAAAGAAACAGAAAAGTAAAATAATATAACAACACTCAGGATTTGAACCCAGAACTTAGAATTAAATCATTTAAACCTTACCATAATTGCCATATAAGCTAACTAAATATTTATGAAATTGACCAAAAAATTAGTGTAATTTTGATCAACTTGTATCCAAGTCCGGCCCTGTTCAATAGTACTGTTTAATACTTCCTCCGTTTTTTAATATATGATGTTTTATGATTTTGTACATAAATTAAAAAAAATATATTAAATTTGTTATATTTTCTAAACAAAATATCATTAATTATTTACCTAACCACAATTTAATCGATGTAAAATAGAATGTATAATATCGTTGGTCATTGAACATTAAATGTTAATAAATTTTACATCGAAAAACAAAACGACATATAATTTGAAACATTTTTTTTTAAAAACGTCATATATAAAAAACGGAGAGAGTATCACTTAATCATAAATAATAAAATTTAGTGTAATTTTAATGTTTGGAGTCTAAATAGTAAAAATGTGAATACTTTTGATGAATTTTTACATGTTCTATGAACCCAAGTTGTTGTTTGTTTTCTTTTTTATTATTGAACCTAGTTGTTACCACCCAATTCATAGATGTCAAATCTTGTTTATTTCAATATTCAAAAGAATAGTTCATGCAATGTAAAATGATGATATTTTTTATCTTTGTATTTCACTTATTTTATATATTAAACTAAGTTATTGTTTTGTCAATGTCAAATCTGCCATGTTTGAATAAAAATGATAACACAGAGACGTATTAAGTTACATATTAATTTTGTTATGTAATATTTCTTCAAAGAGAGAGAGAAATATAAATATTTTTCTAAAATTTTTAAATGTAATTTTAAAAATTCAGATCTATCCAAAAATATTTTATTATTAAGGAAAATAAAAAGTCTAAAGTCAATAAAAATCCATCAAAAATAATATTTGCTTGGGTCTAAACATCGACATTCATTATGACCTTACGGATCTATATCTATACTATTATTTGTGAAGTGATTTTTCGCAATGAAACTCTCACGTTCAAAGTTAAAGCGGTTAATACCATTTATACCGTTAATGAATTTTATATAACTTATTATTTAACTAAATCAAAATTTATATTTATATTAATAATATTAGATTTAAAAATAAAATAATTCTTATATATTGTGTTCTTATTTTGAAATAATATTTTCTGCTATAAAGATTAAAAGAATAAGATAGAAAATAATTTATAATTAAATATTAATGAAACAAAAACATTTGTACAAATATGTTTTTTAAATATTTTTAATATGTAAGTGTTTTTAAAATTTAATACAAGAACAAGAACATATATTTTAATGAAAACCTATGTCATATATAAATATTTTTGTTTGATTTACACTTTTTGAAAACATAAATAATACTCCATCCCTTTCATAATACTTGATGTTTTACCTTAGTGCACAAAGATTAAGAAAACTATATGTCTCTAAAAATGATTTAAAGAGATAATTTAAAAATCAATTAACCAATTATAAAAAAACTTTAAAATGTAATTGGCTGAACAGTTTCCAATAAAATCAAATATAACAAAATAATATATTCAAAACATCATCTATATTAAAATGAATGGAGTAATTTATTATGTTAATTTTTAAATTAACAAAACATAAACTTATATATTCGTAAAAAACTATGCCCGCATTTCCGGGCATAACACCTAATATTTAGTAAAATCTGAGACCGTGTTAATTCAAACGAACTGAACCGAGCTTTTGTGGTCTACTTCTCTCTTATACACTTTTTAATTTAAACAAAATATCATTCTTTTATATAGTTGAAGTTTTACTGCATTTAATTCGGTTAGTCATTGACAAGAAAAAAAACTGGTTAGTCCCTGAGAATCGGTATAAGGTTTCGAATACAACCCGACACACAAAATTACACAATTCTATCATTTCCTATCTACCTTCGTTCGATCCATATTCCCACCGCGTTTTGGTAAACCAAATTAAGTATCCTCGTGTATCAATTACCATTCTCTACCTTTAACGATGATTATGGGGATGAGAGATTCACCTTGTTTTCTCGGATGCCGGAATCTCCCTATATCGTCTCCGGAGTAGCTATTTCTTGAAAAAATTATCAAATATTGCATCAAAACCTTCTTTGAAAAGCTAGCTGTACCTGAGGGAAGGAAAAAGAGACTTACTAAAAGGCACTCTAAGACCGTCTGTATAAACTTTCCTTGGACGCCAAAGGTTGGACTAGACAAAGAAACCAAATGGACTTTTCACCAACGCCAGAAAAAAAAACAGGCCGCACAGCCAGATTAGCCGAATAGACGTCTCCACCAAGATAGACCTGCAAAAGATGGGCACGAAAACATCAGCTGCACTAGAACCAATAGATGCTCGAAGACCAGCAAAATGTTAGAGAATAACACTGCCAAGAAATGTAGAAAGACAGCACACATCATTGGGATATGCCTAGCTCCGCATTAAGTCACTGAGGAGAGCAAAGGACCACATACCACATGAACCATTGCCCTCAATACAATACGCCGCTGTCGAGAACCGAGAGCAGTAACTTTAAACCCCTAAAGATGAAACCGGTGACTACAGATCAAAGTACCGAAAAACACGAGAAAGCGGCCAAGAAACTGTCGAAAAGCTTCAACGCCGAGACTGGGACCAGGGCCGGGAAGAGGAAACAAACTGAAAGGGAGACCGCCAGCAATTCAACGGATGAGCGATAGACGATAACAACCAAAACGAACTACCTCGAGACTCCACATGCAACCACCACCAGATCCGACACACACTGGATCCAAGGGCTGAAACATGCGCCCTCGAGTAACTAAACCTCCAAGGCTAACAGGGAATCAAAAGAGATAGGAGTAGACTCACCAAGACACCGAGGCCGAGCCACCAAACCGAACACCGATACCGCTCAGGAAAAGATCGGAAGTAGACCTGAGTACCCACAAACCAGACTCGTCGGACTTGCAAACCCCCTCCACGCACCACCGAGACGTTAGAGAGCAAAGAAGAAAAAGCCCTCGGGAAACTCTAAAAACCAAGCTCCGCCAATAGAAACCACCACGCCTCCGCGACGAGATTCCAAAACCAACAACCCACAGACCAGAGTCGAACCTCCTCGCAAGCGGAGGACTAACCAGACGAGATCTTCAGGGACAGAACCGCGCACAAAACGGAGGGAAGAAGAGACCACAAAGGAGCCAAAGGAGAAACAAGCAAGAGGGGAAGAGGACAACGCCTCCGGCACCGGAACCGGCACGCGCTGTCTGACGCCATAGCAACTAGATCTTGAAGATGGAGACTGAGGGAAATAGGGAAAAGAGAGAAATTTGAGGGTTACTTTACTTGTATGTTCTTATTAAGCTATCCACTTTGACGGTTCAACTTTCATTCTTCTTAACTCCAATTTTAGTACATAAATACATAAATATGGTATTTTATAGTGTTCTTTTACAAAGAGTCCAAATATTATAAGATCAGAGATTCCGATGACTTAATTCACCGCAAAATATGACAAAAAGTTGGCTAGAACCACTTTATAAAAAAAAATAAGTTCCAACAATCTAAACTAGAATTTTAAAACCTACAAAGCCAAATGTAATCTAGCACCCACAAACTAAAATATCATCTATATTACTGAACTTGCAAAGAATAAAGGACACCGAGAAAGAAATTAATCGATTTTTCAGCTCTTACAAATTGTTGAAGTGCATGGAGAAGACATTCTAATTGGAAGATAAAGACGTCAGATGTGTGTATATATTAATTATTCACACTAAATTAGTAAGAAGACATCTTAAAGAATAGTGGATTACTGGGGTTTTGTTTTACGTTATATGACAAATAAATCGATGTGTGATAGTGATGGTTTAAGATTTGACAAACATAATGTTTGCCTAACTTTAAATAAACTTCAAGTTACACACGTTCTGGTCATTGGTTTGATAGAGATGGTACATTCTACACAGTTTCCGGCCATTGGTTTGTAGAGATGGCATCTTTTACTTTTTGAAACCAGTATTAAATGTGCACATTCATGATGAATTGAAATTTTATTCCTTTTCCTAGTGTACATATTGAGAGCCATGCTGTAAGAAAATAATGGTTTGAAAATTAGATAGAAAAGCAAATTCGACTATTATTGAATGTATACGTGTTCAAAATACATTTGTAGAAAGCATATGTGATTGAACCAACCCAAGTCATTGTAATTCTAAGATGAGTGTCATAGTGGAAGCGGTAAATGTTGGTGAATAATACCAAAACAAAAACACATATCTTGTATTGTATGTATGATGAGCGAAAAATCCAGCATATTTTGGTAGAGAAGTTCTTGGAACATGAACTTTCTATCTCCAACTGGTCATATATCATCAACGTTCAAGAGAAACTCCATTGCTACATACCCATGTATTTCATCATTTAAAAGAATTAGATATATCAGAGTGAGGGAAGGAGGAATATTTGAAATGAGTTTCTCTTGTAAAAACTTGAACCTTTGAATTTTAAGGAAGTTCTTCATCTTATTTTGTGTTTCTCTTGCTCATTAACATGATTAGCCTTGAATCTCATATGAGTTTAAGGTTTCTCATGGAGATTACTGAATAGTTACCTTTTAGATTCATGGATTAGGGTGATTAGAGTGATTGACTGAAGATCTAGGGTGTTTAGTGTTACATCATCTTGTTTCCTTGCTTATTTATTGTTCTTAGAGCATCTCCAATGGTGATACCCATTGGAGTCCTTAGATATTTTTTTTTGATTTTTTAATTATTATTTTTTTTCTTTTTCAGATTAAAAAAAATACTAACCAATCGCGGGCCACCACGTGTCGTGGAGCCCCGCAAATAGTGCAAGAGATTCACTAAAAAGGAGTCCTTATTTAGGGATTTTAAGGATCGAATCCTTAGGTTTTGGTGGGATCCACTGATTATTTAATTATTTTTCTCTAAGAACTCCCCCTTAAGGACCTCCGTTGGAGGTGCTCTTAATGCTAAATTAGTGTTGGCCTCTAGATCATTAAGCATTTCTCACCCGGAAGGTGTTCGATGAAATGCATGAACCAAGTTGATCTTGCTTTTAGCCTTCTTAACCAAAGACATTTGATGTTAGGATTGCTTAGATAGTTAATAGACTAGTTCTTAATGATTGCTTTAACTATTTCAACCAAAAGACATCTAATATTTGATTAGTTAAAGTAAATGAGCATTTATCTTGACAAAAAACTTGTTTAGGATTGTGTCTAGACTTAAAGAAATCCTTGATTGATAGCTTGTCACCTTAAGTTGAATCTTAATCACTTGAAATCAAGTATCTATACTTGCCCATGGATCCATCCTTAGTATTTGATTAGTTCTTGCATTTATTTCTTGATTGAATTTGAGATTACCTTGTTCATATCTCTAGAATTTTAGCTTGTTACCAATCAATCATCTTCCTATTTGCTTAGATTAGGAAAGTTTGTGAATTCTTAATATTATAGATCTTTAGTTTCTTGTGGATTTGATTCTAAATTGTTACAATGATATACCATTCGATTGTGGCATTGTTTACACAATAGGTCAATTGGTGAGTGTATAAACGCAAATATCAAATATATTAATAATTGAAGAAAAAATGAAAAAAAATATTGGAACAAATCATAAACTCATTCTGAGAGAAAAATTAACGTTAATCATTGGAAGACCAACGTAAACGCCATCAAAGATCAATAGTTGGTCATGCAATATATGAACCAAAGCCGAAGCTTACTTGTACGATGATGTTTTCCTAAACAAATTAAATAAGATGCGACTAAAATATGAGATTCACTTAAACCATGCTTCGCTTTATACTTATATATGCATGTGTGATATTTAGTTTGAGGGTATTCAGAACTTAATTCTGTAAAACAGAGGCAACGAAATACATTTGTAAATAAAGTCTATCCACTCTATTCACAATGTAATGTATGCACGGTATAAATATGCTCCATAAACAAGAATGGTGTCAAAAAAATATATTCAAGCCAATGTTGACACACCATGCTTTATGAATAGCTTAACTAAAGTGCTGACAGACTGGCTTATGGTATATTGAAAATGAATGATGTTAGATGGTGACTGATCCAACCACTACATCAATCTTATGGTATTTTGTATTTTTTTCTCTAGAACATTTTTTTGTCAAAATGTGAATATCATATAAATATGAGAGTAGTTTTTAAGAGATTACAAAAGATTTTGAAACTAACTAGAGTCTACCATTTTTAGGAAAAAAAAAGAGTCTACCTTGGCAAAAAATAAAACAAGATAAAGTCTATTTGAGTTTTTGGTTTACATATGTAGTGAAACCAATTACCACGTGCCACTCTCTTTGCCTCCACAAGCTGAAACCTAAAAATTCAATGAGAATGTGGTCCACCTATAACAGCAAAGACTAGTCTTAGTTCTGATAATTTTCTTTCCTTCACAAGTTTTTTCTCGCGTTCTGAAATATGAATTTTTTTTCTTGAAATTTCAGATTTTTCTCTCTTAACAAACTTTCGTTTTTAAAGCGTTTAGTTTCTTCAATATCTTTGCTTTTTGATTCGTTCAAAAAAGGTGCATCTCAGAGCATCTCCAATGTAAAACTTCATTTTTTCCTCCAAAATGAAGTAAAAGTGATTATGAAGTAAAATTGTTCCAACCCCACTTCATTTCTCACTCCATAATGGAGTGATGAACAAACAAAAAATAGATTACTCCATTTATGGAGTAAACTCCATTTATGGAGTAAACTCCATTTATGGAGTAAACTCCATTATGGAGTGAAAAATGGAGTAGGGTTGGAGTAATGTTTACTCCATATTTATTTTTACTCCAAAATAGAGGAAAAAATGGAGTTGAGTTGGAGATGCCCTCAAGCGCCTCAAGTTAGCTTGTGACCTTGGTGTAATTTTTTTTAGTGTGTAAAATTTATTTGATCAAATCCTGTGTTACATCAAGTACATCTATGCTATAATTGTTTTAAAGAATGAACATATAATTAAATTTGCAACTAAACCCTTATGCCAAACCAAGCTTGTAGACCACCTTGAATAGAATTCCTTTCTGTTGGTTGCAGGGAGGAGAGTCTATTCCTTACTAATCTGTCTACATGTTTAGTGAGAGTCTATGCATCACTTAGGTTCTCACATGTCATCGCAGATCTCTTTCCCTCCAAACACTATGAGTTGCTGCTTGCAGTGTGTATCCGGAGAGAAACAGTTCAGTCTTAGAGAAAGACGTTCTAATGATCAATCCCATAATATTACTCCAAATTGAAGAAAACTTGTCTCCCAAAATCCCTTTAGTTAGTTTTTCCCAAATGCCTGATGAGTAGGAGCATTCAAAAAAATAGGTGTGAATGAGTTTCAGCACTTGATTTGCATAGGATACATAAGGGATCAGCATTGACGTGACATTGCTGCATTCTATCAGAAGTTGGTAGCCTTTTCTGCATCACAACCCGGAGGTGAAAGGAGTATTTAGGGGTGGCAAACGCTTTGATTGACAGTGACACTACTTTGCAAACGCTTTGATTTAATTTAATTAATGTATTGGCTGTTCAAAAAGGGTGCATCTCTTCTTTTTTGTCATCTGTTGAATTTATTAAAACATTTGATCCATTATTACAACACAAAGCTGACAAGGAATACAATCCTTTCAGAGCCAAAAGTCAGGAATTAAAAACCACACATCCTGAAGACAAAACCCATAATGGAGAAGCATACTAACACATTCAAACTATGAAACCAAACCATATACTGAAATAAAAAAGTCCACTTGCAGTGCTTATGGAAGCGAAGAAGCTGATATTGAACTCCATAGCGACGACAATCAAACGACTATTACGAAGAACCTAGAGATGCTCGAGCTGACCACAAGAACCACAGACTTGAGAAGACCATAAACCAGCACAGGTCACAACCACAAACCCAAAGGGTACACGCTCGGCAGAACAATCGCAAGACCAAAGCGCTAACAGAACCAATAACTACGGGCCACACGTGACACGACTGTCATCAGGAACCAGAGACACGCGAGAGCAAGGCACAAGATCGAATCTTGAAACTCCAAGAGGGAAAAAATGCCAAAAAGACCAACAGCTCTTACACGCCGACCCTCGCGTACCCAAGCTCAACCACCTACAAGCAAGAGAATGGTCATCTCCTCGCAAGAGAAGAGCTGTAGATCGAAACCACTGCTTCTTCTTGATACTTCAAACCACAACACAATGGAAGAGAATAAGCAAGTAGATGCCTCCACAGCGAAATACCATCCAAAGGACGAACCCACAAACGAGACCTTGACAAACACGTCCACCAACACAAAGGATAAACTCAGGGATAGTAGAGGCCAAATAACTTCACTGGTGACAGATCCCGAACAAGCAACCCAAGACCACCGCAAAGCCCTCTTCGGTGATTACCCTTTTGCTTCTCCCTATCGTTTCAAGCACAGAAGGATCAGAAACTTACATCTAGAGGAACCCACTAGTAACAACGACGACAGACTCCACCGCACCCGTTCACAACCACCGCTTTGTTAACGACAGAACTCTTCAACCTGTGGCCCTCCACTTGATCATATCTGTGACTACCCAACCAGAAAACTACACCAATGACCAAAGAAGACTAAATAAAAACGAACTGGACCGGCGGTGGTGCTGTCGGAGCCACCACGCGCCGGTCATCGGAGTTTCAGCGGAGGCTTGCTACAGGAGACTAAGGAGATAAGGTTTCGTGGTGCTTTCGATATTTGTTGCTAGTTTTGTATAATGATTTCAAAAAAAAAAAAAAAAAGAGGGTGCATCTCATGCACGCACTTTCTTTTCAGGTTGGCTTATGATAATTTATCTTATCAGTTATACTTTAAACAATTTTTGATGTACTAATATTATATGATCAGTTATATTAATTGTAAATATAACTTAGATCATAGAAAAGGTTTCACACAAACACACACACACATATATAATCCTTCGAAATACACACAAACAAATAAAGTTTTATCCTTTTTTTTAACACCACAATTTTTTATCTAAAAATATTGTTTAGTGAATGGCTTAACTAAAGTGCAGACAGACCGGCTTAAAACGAATTTAGTCATAAGAGAGTAACTTTTATTGAGTGGAGCTGGATGGAAATCAAGAGATCATCAAGGCAACACAAGGCATCACAGCCGTCGTGCTTACACAAGCTCTTCTTCTAAGAGAGAGGCTGATTTGCGTTCTCTGCATTGGGCTGTTGAGTGTATGGTCAACATGAGACAAACAAATGTTATGATGGAGACCTCTTCTGTTGACACTAGAAAAGCTCTCATAGAACCTCATGTTTCCCGGAGAGCTGATCCTTACTTGATAGTATCATGCTTCTTTTCCCCCAGTTGGGCTCCTTGTAAAGTAGAGATGATATTGTAAACTATTAACTTTTATTGATAAGAAGATCATACAAACATGTATATACATGTCCAATGACGGCTTAAGGAAAACCTTATCCTAATATATTTCATGTTTATCATAACCAATATATCTATAGGTAATCCTAATGACTATAGGATTCCTAATACTCCCCCTCAAGTTGGAGTGTGGAGATCAAGAACATCCAACTTGGATGACAAGAATTCAAACTGAGAACGCCCCAAAGCTTTTGTTAGAATATCTGCTATTTGATCTTTGGTATGAACATGCTTTGTAGATATAAGACCAGCAGTAACCGCATCTCGTACACTATGACAATCACGCTCTATATACTTCGTACGTTCATGAAAAACAAGATTTGCCGCAATATAAATTTCAGCCTGACTATCACAAAAAACTGAGATCGGTATAGACGCTTTAATGCCGAGATCAGCTAGCAGAGGAACAACCCATATTAGTTCTTTAGCGGCTGCTGCCATGGCATAATATTCTGCTTCAGCGGAAGAGTGTGACACTGTATCTTGCTTCTTAGTTCTCCAGGAGATTGGACAGCCTCCAAGCAGTAAAACATATGCACTGAGAGATCTTCTAGTTGTAGGACATGAGCTCCAATCTGCATTAACATAAACCGACAGTTCGAGGTTGTTATCGTATCGAAGGAGTATGCCTTGTCCCGGACATCCTTTGAGAAACCGAACGACTCGTAATGCTGCATTCCAGTGCGCTTGTCAAGGTGTCTGCATGAACTGAGACAGCAAATGTATATGATAGCAGAGCTCTGTATGCGTGATAGATAGATAGACTAGTCGGCCCACAAGACGCCAGTATTTCTTTGGATCAGACAATAAGGGACTGTCGTCTGAAGCTAAGTGATTATTTTGTTCGAGTGGAATAGACACGGGTTTTGAACCAAGGAGCCCTATATCAGTGATTATATCTAACGTGTATTTTCGCTGAGATATAAAGATCCATTCTTCAGACCGAGCAACCTCTATACCCAAAACATATGTGAGTTTACCAAGGTCCTTCATCTTGAAGCACTTACTCAAATAATTTTTGAATTCAGTAAGCAATGTTAGATCATTGCTTGCTAATACCAAATCATCGACATAGACTAGTACACGAACCTCCTTGCTGTCTTTTGTATATGTGAATAAGGAGTAATCTGAATATGACTGAATGAAACCAAATTTGATCAATGCAGATGACAACTTGCTAAACCAATAACGTGGTGCTTGCTTTAAGCCATAAATAGACTTCCGAAGACGACATACTTTCTTTGGATCAGATTGTGTAAAACCTGGAGGAATTTTCATATAAACCTCCTCTTGAAGATCTCCGTGGAGAAAGGCGTTGTGAACGTCCATTTGGTGAAGTTCCCAACCCTTTGCAGCTGCAAGACCAAGTAGACTACGAACTGTGCACATCTTAACAACGGGTGCAAAAGTTTCTCTGAAATCATCTCCTTCTTCCTGAGTATTTCCCATGGTAACAAGACGCGATTTATGACGCTCTACTTGACCATTAGCAAGGTATTTGATACGGTATACCCATTTACTGCCAATAGTAGTTTTACCAGGTGGAAGTGTTTCAATGTCCCAAGTTCCACTATCCTCATGTGCAGTGATTTCATGCTTCATAGAATCTCTCCAGACTTTGTCTTTTACAGCTTCCTTATAATGTTTTGGTTCAATGGCTGCTGTGGCTGCTGCTAGAAACACTTGATGGGAGATGGAAAAATTCAGATCAGAGACATATTTATCTAGAGGATAGGGTGTCATACCTTGGATTGTTTCTGAGGACATTGACATAGAGCTAGTGAGAGCGAGAGTGGGTTTTCCAAACAAGCCGTATTGTAGGTAATGTAGTCATGTAGCTTAGTAGACAGAAGTTTTGCACGCTGTCCACAACCCAATATTTCAACAGAGGGTGCCGTAGTTGGTGAATCAATAACGGGAGAGTTAGTAGTCGGAGAAAACACTTCCGGTTGACCCTGAATTGGTGTCATCGGATCAGACTCTGGAGGTGGAGAAGAACAAAGAGGTTATGTTTCTGTGACAGATATAGGTGAATCCAAACTCCCCCTTTCAGTTGACATCGGTTCCATTGTGATTTCCCAATCATCATCAGTAGATGATTCTCGTATGTGAGTTGATGGTAACGCAACAATGTTGATTTCATGGAAAATGACATCTCTTGAGATGATAAACTCTTTCTTGTCAAGATCATAAACTCTCCATCCTTTTTGAGCTGCTGGATATCCAACAAAAATACAGCGACGACTTCGGGGACCAAACTTATCTTTATCCCTTGACCTGAGATGAGCATAAGATAAACTTCCAAATACACGTAGATGCTCATACAAAGGTTTCTTTCCATACAGTAGCTCATACGGACTTCGATTTTGAAGAACTGCTGTTGGGGTTCTATTTATGAGATGAGAAGCATTCATGATAGCTTCTCCCCAAAACTTAGTCGGCAAGTGTGCTTGAAACAACAAGGCTCTAGCGACATTAAGGATATGACGATATTTTCGTTCTACTCGTCCATTCTGTTGAGGAGTTGCAACACAAGATGTTTGATGTAGAACTCCTTTTTCTCGAAAGAACTGTGAGAGACACATAAACTTTGTTCCGTTATCACTTCGAACAACCTTGACTTCTTTATTGAACTGTTTAGACGTCATGGCTAGGAAGTTTTGTAGAACAGAATGAACTTCTGATTTTTGAAGTAACAAGTATGTCCATACTATTCTTGAGTAATCGTCAACAATAGTGAGAAACTAAACTGATCCTGACGATGCTTTTGTGCGATATGGACCCCATACATCACAATGAATAAGCTTAAAACAATCTTTTGTTTTATTCAAACTTTCGTAAAAGATCTCTCTATCCTGTTTAGCTCGAAAACATATGTCACAAGGACTTTGAGCTACAGATTTATTAGGAACCAAACTGAAAGGTAATAAATTCAACACAGAAAACGCAGGATGTCCTAGCCGTTGTTGCCAACGAAACTGATCAACCGACTTAGCCACTGAATCAGTCACATGAACTCCAGCAGCCATAACATCTTTGAAGAAATAAACCCCATCTCGCTCTTCGCCTGGTCCAATCAGCGTCCTCGTGAAACAATCATGTAAGACAAATATAGTATCTGTTAGCATCGCAAAACAATTTGTCTCGTGTAGTAATTTAGATACAACAATGAAAGAGCAGTTGAGATGAGGGACAAATAACACTCCGGTTAGAGTTATGTTATTTGATAATAGAAATACGCCAACATGTGTGGCATAAGTTTTATTGCCATCGGCAAAGCCTACTGGACACGGTTTGATACTCGTAACATTTTTGAGTAAGGGCGCATCGTCTGTCATGTGATGAGAAGCGCCAGTGTCACGAATTAGATCACCATGCTTACCAGACAGTCGATCAGAAGATGATTTAGATCTTTCATTAATCATCTGAGTAAGAGCTCTCAGTTGATATTCTGTGAAAGGTGAGAATGATGAAGAATTTGATGTGGTTGCGTGAGCATTGTTAGCTCTAGACGAAGTGTTTCTGTTGCGATCAAAACCTGACCCACAACCACGTTCCCTTTGAGATCCTCAGTTTTCACTTATAGGTGTTGATCTTTCTTCCCACCAGTCTGGAAAACCTACTAATTGCCAACAATTGGCTTTGTCGTGACCATAACGTCCACAGTGTGTGCATTGTATTACTTGTCTCAGTTTGATATTTATTTGTCGAAAAACCTACTGCAGTATGCTGAGCTTCACGGTCCTTGGTGGAGTTAAGTCTTTGTTCCTCTCATATGACTTTTGCATACGCTTCTCCAAGATCCATTGAAGTGTCACCAGCAATAATTCTTTGTCAAATACCACCAAAGCTAGCTTCGTCCAAGCCCATGACAAACTGATGAACTTTTTCTTCTTCTCTCTCTTTTTCATACTCTGCAGCGGCACTGCAGCTACAAGCTGGGAGAGGCTTGTAATGTCAAGCTCTTCCCAAGTCTTTGCTAAATGTCCGAAGTAATCAATCATAGATTGTCCTTCTTGTTTGCACGACGCCAATTGTTCTTTAAGGTAATGAATATGAACCTTATTATCAACAGAGAATCTCTTCTTGAGATTTTCCCATAACTTATGAGAATCAGAGATAAAAGTAACTGTAGATCGGACTCGTGCTTCAATAGATGAGCGAAGCCAGCCGACAATCATGGAGTTGATAGAGGACCAAAGCTCAAAATTTGGATAATCAAGTGATGGTTTTGTTATAGTACCATCTATGAACCCTAATTTTCGTTTGGCCTTTGGAGCATTGATCAACTCAGTTGACCATTCATTATATTATCTCTTGTAAACATCACATAAGTAATCAAGGCACCAGGATTGTCTGATGCAAATAGAGAATACAAGGACGCTGTGTTCTTGCTCCCTTGCTCAACTTGAGCTGTTGAAGACTTGCTTGCTGATGAATCAAAATCGCCAGCCATAGTTTAACTCGATACGAGGATAACCAAATAAGTTTCGAACTTCAAAAAAAAACGATTTTAGGTCTCATAATTTTAGTGCTATGATACTATATAAAGTAAAAATGATATTGTAAACTATTAACTTTTATTGATAAGAAGATCATACAAACGTATATATACATGTCCAATGACGGATTAAGGAAAACCTTATCCTAATATACTTCATGTTTATCATAACTAATATATCTAGGTAATCCTAATGACTATAGGATTCCCTAATACTCCTGGACTATTTTACACGCTATCAAGCCAAAAAAAAACAGGGTAGCTCATGCCATAGCTGGTAGTGTTATTGCTGAACATCGTTCTCAGTCCTATATAGTCATTGGTGGTCTAGGTTGGCTCTCTTATACAGTTCTCCATGAGTCTCGAGCTATGTGATCAAGCTTCTCAAGCTGTAGAGGCATCTACCCTGGTCACTTGTTCTTCTCGGGCAGAAGTTTTTTTCTTTGACCTCTACTCTTTTATTTTCGGTACCTACTGGTATCTTTTTAGTTTTCTTTTATATCTTCGCTTGATGTAGTTTCAGATCTTGTCTTTTGGGCTTTATCAATGAACAATTCAATGTAAAAAAAAAAAGTAACTTTTACAGTGGCACTGTAAACACATTACAAAATCAGTACAGTGACTTTAACCAATTGGCCCAGCCCAGTATTCTGTCAATCTATTAAAACGAACAACAAAAAATTTAAACAAATTATTCTTGAACTGCTGATGAATGCCACAGATCCAACGAGGGAACGATGCCTTTTTTCTATTACTATCGTCAACAACGATGTCAGTTGCTTTTTATTCAACGCATTTTGTTAGACCACTAATTTCTTTAGCGTGATGCTTTTTATCTGCTTTCAAGCAACTTTTATTACAATAATATATCCCAAAAAAATACCAAGGTTTATGCGTGAATAGAAAAAGTGACATTCTCCAAATAGTTTATAAGACTCGAAATCCCCGTTATGGTTGGTTATATAACTAATGAAAACAAATGATGCAAGACGAGCATGAGGATATACGTCTGTGACAGTATATATTTCTAAATATCTGGATTCGGAATAATAATACTGACACTCCTATATTACATGTCACGGTCTGCTAACTATTATTTTTCTTTTTTACAATACATAATAATTAAGTTAAGATCTGTGACTTGTGCTAATATTGTGTATATAAATTATTTTATATATTAACTATTTTTATACTTTTACATATTATAAAAGAATAATTATATATGAAATAACTGAAAGTCAGTAATATATATATATATATATATTTAAGTTGGGACGAACACAAGCAACTACTCTTAATTGTTTACAATTGGTTTATAATAAATAAATCTAAACAATCACTTTTATCTAGTTTATATGTTATATAATTAATTTAAATGATGTTAATATATATAATATATTTTATATACTTATCTATTAAATAGTGCTTTATATTCATATGATTTTCTCATCATTTGTATATTTTTAAACCATTAATAACAAAATTATCATTGTGAAATTATTAATATTTGTAATCATTTTCAAAATTCAATATAAATTTTAAAAATAGAATATTAAGTTCTCAATACTTGTTGAATGAAAGTTTTGAAATTAAGTTATATATTTTTATGTTATATAGTATATAATTTAATTTAAACAATATTACAATAAATATTTATATTTTAATCTGAAAATCTATTGAATGAGACTTTTACTTATATTGCTTTATGATAATTTGTAGTTTTTTATCACAAAAAATTTAAACCAATGGTTACACATTTTTAGTGTGAGATTTTAACAAATTTAGTCATTGACAATCGTTTAAAAAATAAAATATAACATACATAGAAATATCTAAATTTTTATTATATGATTAATGTTATCGTCTAATTAGTTTTAATAATATGAAATTAAACAAAAATGATAGAAGATACAAAAATTGTTATCAAATTTTTATTATTAAAATCATTAATTATCATATTTTTTGTAAATACAGAAAATCCAAATTTTGGATGTTTGTCATTGTGTTTATAAGTTTTCTTAAATTTGAATCTATTATTTGCAATGTTGTAAAACTTGGGATTTTGAATTCAGGGTGGCCGAAAACGTTTCTACTAATTAAGATGGCTTTGTTTCTTAATAGGTTTTTAAATGAAAAGGTTATTTGCTTGTCGAAATAATTGAATTAATCGTTAGGTAATTTTGTAGATTCTGTTTAAAGAAATAATAATGTTATGGCTCATTTAATAAGAACTATAATATATTTAGATTGACTAAAATATTTTTTTCAATAAAGCTAAATTACCTTAAAAATACTAAAGTAATGACACATGTCATATCTCAAATATTGTAATATTTTCAAGTAATATATAAAAGATGTTTGTTATTGTTTTTATATGTTTTCTTAAATCCGAATATATTATTTGCAATATTGTAAAACTTGGGATTTTAAATTTAGGGTGGCCGAAGACGTTTCTAATAATTAAGATGGCTTTGTTTCTTGATACTATTGGTCATTAATGAAAAGGTTATTTGCTTTGTCGAAATAATTGAATTAAGCCTAAAGAGAAAATTTATTGAAAACTAGCATCATTTGACCAAGCTAACTTTATATCATGACCTAAAGGTATATCTCAAAAGACACTTTAATGACATGCCCATAGTGGCAAATTCCAAGTCATGTTTAGACTTTATATTAGTCGTAATCAATTTGATATTAATTGTCATTAGTTTTTGGAAAAAAATCAAAGATAAATTTGACTAAAAACAGTTGTTAAGAAAGTGGCAAGTATAAGATTTGAGTATTTAACTCAGCACTCCCTCCCTCCCCCTCGAGTCTATACTTTTCTAGTACTTCAAATACATAACCATTTTCTTTCTAAATGCATCTCCAAACAAACATTCTATTTTGAAATTTGCAAAACTTCATATTTTAAGTTTAAAAATAGTCTTCTTCAAGAATAAAACTTCAAATTTAACTTCAAAAATATTTATATTTTATACTATATTTTTATATTTATCATAACTAATAGATATTTATAAAATTTTATAAATAAATAGCACATATATAAAGCTATTATAACAATATTAATTAATAAAATATTATAATAAAATATAAATTTTACATAGAAATAAATAACTAAATACTAAATTACAAGTAAAATATCATATTACTCTATAAAACTATTTTATAATACTTTCATATATGATCAATGAGAGCCCGGATTAATCTTCAATGAGAGGTGTAGTCCACAGATATACTCTTTCTCCTGATATTCAAATGGGTTCTAATGCATGGGCTCATATCCGTGTAAGATGATCACGAATAATTGTGACTTAGTTTCGTGCAGCAGGTGGGTCAAAACTGAAACGTGTTATCGTCCTAGTCTCGCCTTCTTACCACTCGACCACAATTACCCGGTCGTAAATGATCATATTAGTTATATAATTTTTTTTTTTGATTGACCTTGGGTGTCCCAGGCTTATAGGGAGGCCCACACAAATTTACAAGGTTGATTGTTGTTATACCATATTAAAGCATTTTCAAAAGACACTCTATAACTTCAAATATAAAAGTTTTAATATTTGTAAATTATTTTTTAATTTTACTTATTTTTTATGTTCTTATAAAAAAATTATGGTTTTAAAAGATAAACGATGAAACATTTAAGAACTATAAATTTAATATGTAATTGTAAATATCAAAATGTAAATAAAAATATAAAACTTCAATAGTTTTTAGTAGCAACACTCTATATTTGAAGTTTCACTATTCAAAAATTCAAATTTTAATTTTTTAACTTTTTTTTATAAAAAACTAAAAATATATATATATTTAAAGTTATAAAGTATCTTTTGAAAATGCTTTAATATGGTATAACGAACATCAACCTTGTGAATAGTTATATAGAATTGACATCAATAAATTATATGCCATTTAGAAAATACGAAACAATTCTTTTTTGTTTTCAACCTCAGCTATAAAAATATAAAACCCATGATTCTAAAATTGGTTTAGACAGTACTTAGGAGTCCACCTAAATGACAACTGAGTCTTAACCAAAATATTTTTTAAATGATATATGACTTAAATCAGTTTAAAGTGTTTTAAATCAATTAAAACTGATTTAAATTATTATAAATCTGTTAAATTAAATAATAATGTTCATACCAATCCCAAATTTGTTTAATTTCTTTTATTTTTTATATACATATATATAATTTTAATAATTCATCAAAATAATTTTAAGATTAAATTTAAAATATTTTATATAAATGTAAATATATATATAATAAATCAATAATTCGTGAACGCTTAAGTCTCGCCTAACCTTCAAATAATCCGTCTACTTGCAAGTCTTCTATAGTGTGTATAGTTACTGCATAGCGGTTTTTTAAACATTGATAAAATATATAAGATCCTAATTTGGCAAGTCAAACCTGAAAACAACAACAAAATAGTTTACTAATCTAAACATCAACAAAATTTATATTTAACATTATGTGTCAAATAAACAATTCATAAATAAAATACATGGCTGGCTTTGAAAATTTGTGGGATGTAGGCAATTTAATAAAAAAGTTAATAAACATTTGTTTTTACAAATTTGAGGATTTTATATATATATATATGTAATTTTTCAAAAAAATTTGAAAGTTGTAGATCAATATTTCACTTGGCTATGTCCAAAATCGGCACTTATAAAATAACAACATAACTTAATTAGAGAGAAAACAAAAGATGGTCAATTATCGGAAGATTATTTCTAAAATCATAACAATCGATTAAGTTTGCCGATATACATGACATAATCCAAAAAGGTTCCTATTATTTTTATCAAAGGTTTCTATTATTCTGTGTGCAAGTAACATAGATAAAGTTAAGGTGAGTTAGTGAAATAACCAAAAAAAACTAAAATTAAGAAACTAACTATAGAGTGATATAGGAAGAAAGAAAAAACAGAAAGAAGAGAGTTTGGTTAGTTTCTTGATTTTATTTTATGGTTATAGAACCAAATTTCTCACAAACTTATGTGTTGGCATTTAGTCATCTACTACCTCCATAAATAAAACATTTACATCCTCATTATAGCAAACCTATTTCAGAACTGAACATGCTTCTAAATATCTTACAATCATACTTTTGATATCTAAGGATTTGAATGATAATCAGATTAAAAATTCAGATTAAAATGCAAATAAGAAAAATGCAGATCAAATAAAAAATGCAAATTAAGCAGAACAAATGCAGATCAAGTGGACTATACATAACAAATATAGATCTAACTAGTTAAATTAATTTAACAAGTTAGATTATTTTTACCGAATGTTAAAAAAATAGTTTTGTAAGTTAAATATAAAAATACCAGTTTTATTTATAAACATTTATTATTTTAATAAATACAAGGAAAATTTAAATGTTACATAAAAAGTAAATACAATTACAACATACAATGAAAATGAAGAAAATTTGTATGAAACATTTCTGTTTGTCCATAATGTATTTACAATAATTTCTCTAATGTTTGCCATAAGATTTATTTGTCTCATTTTTGATTTTTCCATATCATTTTGTTCAGCCATACTAGTAGCATTACCATTTTTGTATGTGTCATTGTATTAGGAAAATGTTCATCAAAAAGTTTTAAAATTCCAATAAAATTATGTAATCTCATTGTTGTTGTTACCACTTTTTTTTGAACATTCATGTCATGTATGGGAACTCACAAAAAAAAAAATTTCTTCTTCTAAACTCTAAATATCTTCTTAATAGTGGAACATAAATATACATGATATTGATTAAATAATGCTTATTTGTTTCTCGGAGGACGACCACTTTCAAACTGACAAATGATACCTAACAACCCCATTTCGTGAAGACCTGTAGGGAGCCAAAAAGACATGTGTATTTGGATAGCCAAAGTCAACTAGATAATACTTATCGGCTAAATAGAAAGGAAAATCAGAATCATTGTCTTGCGCCATTGTAAGAATTGTTGTATCATGACATAAACCAGGTGCTCCATTCCAAATACATGTGAATAATATATTCAAATCACATATCAATCATATTGAACGATGTAATATTGTTTTGATTCCAATAATTCTTTGAACTCAAGATTCACTTTAATGCAAACATGAACTTCATATATAGCTCCAACAAAACCACTAAAATAAGTCCAATATCTCTCATCCACTGCTAGTCAATCTGGAAACCGTCTTAGTTCTTGTGTTGTTAGAGTTATGATATAGTCACAAACAAGCATTTCAGTCGTTCGAAGCACTTCAATTTTTTTTTGAGTCACTTTCTCTTGTGTTAGTCCAAATCGTAATCCAACATTTCTCTGAACTTCGTTATGCCCACATATCGTTAGAAACATGGCCATACTCTCTTCAATGCTTACATTTAATGTTGGTTGTAAGCCATAAGTCTTTGCAATTTCTCACAAAATGTAAAAAAAAATGGTAGGAGACATTCTTAATAGCTGAAGACAAGCAGCATTATCTTCTTGTAAACAATCTTAGATATTTCTTCATCCTAAACCACCATCTATTTGAGTTGGTCATCTTTCAAAATATTGATTATAATAACTTAATAATGGTTGAATTATTAACTCTTCAAATTCCTTATTTTTCGAATTCCACAACTCAATTCGCTCCTCATAACTTAGATTTTAAATGCCATGTTATCACAACTGAGATATACGAAAAGCCTATAAATTTATAATCATGGAGTAAGTTTTAAATAAAACTTTTAAATACTCAAAAATATTAAATTGAATTCTTAAGAAAAATAAAAACTAAAATTAAATTGAGAGAAATGCATAGTACTTATGGATATTATAACAACATAAAGTGAAACATAACATAATTGTTAATAAAAACCACCAAACACCACTCTTCATCCTCATATACAATTTGCTGGTTTTTATTTTAAATTTGGTCCTTGTTTATTTTCACATATATTGAGTAATCCTCTTTTTCTGTGTGTTCTAGGTATTTTCCCTTCTAAAAAATAATTCGTGAAACCAAATTCAAGTGAGTTAAACACAAGATACAAGTATATGAATATGTTATAATATATATGAAAGAACAAAGTTCAAATTAAATCCAATACTTCATTGTCTGAAAATCCTAAGTGATTATAAAGATAATTTAAGTTTGTAAATATATATAATCAATAACATTCATGTAATCAGATGACATTTTAAATCTTCTGTACAAAAGTATTTTTTATTTTATTTATGTAATTATAGTTAACAATTAAAAAATCAACTATAATTTATATGTTTTCAATTTAACTAAATATTACATATGGTTCTTTAGTTTAGTTATATATTTTGTATAATACAAAAATAATTTGAATAAATTGTTATTGCAGAAAATATTTAAAAGTAATGAATATGTAAATTTATATATATATATATATATATATATATATATATATATATATATATATATATTAGTTTTCAATTTTAGTGCATGTTGATATATGAGAAACCTGAAAAATGTATTTGAAATAATTAATCACAAGAAAGAATATCATTTCAAGATATTATAAAAAAAATAAATTTGGGATAATTATTATATTTAAAGACAAAATAACAAAAACTACAAAATTTACTTGTTGGAAAGATTTTTAACTTATAAATATAAAGAATGAGGAGTTTTCTTAATTTATAGGTAAAATATTATGTTATTTATATAAAAAAAAAGCTCATGCATTGGACCTCTCTGCCCATCGTCACACACTTTTCCTTTTTACCCGCTGAACAAAACAAATAATACATAAAATGCTTTTGCATGCAATTTCTATATATTTATGAGTTATTCTTGGATTCGCCTCTTATAGGTTCACTTTTTAGATATTAACCAATAAAAACTGACATGTGTCATATTTTGTTAATAATTTTTTTTTACAAAATAATATTAATTGAAAAAAAATTTAGACACTGCAAGATTTTAAACCGTTCACCGCTAGATACTAACCAATAAAAAAATTGGCACGTGTCATATCTTGTTTGTGATTTTTTTTTTTGAAACAAATAATAACAAGAGAAATTATTAATGATAGTCATTTTTAGATAATTTTCATTAAAATAGCATTTAATGAGGAAAATGACCAACATATTTTTTAAAAAAGGTAAATATACACTTTTACTCATAGGATTAATTAATCTAGACTTAGATTTTATTGTTAAAGGATAAGATTTTGGTGGTAGGATTTTAAATTTTAAAAAATAAAAAATATATATTAATTTTTATAAAATAAGAAGGGTTATTTTTGTTATTTTCTTTTTATGACTATTTTGTGACGAAAACATAAAAATACTATTTGAGAAAATTGTCCTATTATTAACTACAATAAAAAAAAATTAGACATTGCAAGACTCTTCATTCTAAACCTTATACCTCAAATTCTAAACACTAAACCCTAAACATAGGATTAACACTAAACCTTAAAACTCAAACTTAAACATTAAACACTAAACCCTATGGTAAAACCTAAACCCTAAAGCAACCCTCCTAAACTCTAAAGTTAACCTTAAACCTTAGGGTTTATAGTTTAGGGTTTTGCTGACAGCGTTTAGGGTTTAGATTTTGCTTCTCTTGCACTCTCCTTCTGCGGAAAAAGAGTTAACTATAAACCATAACTATGTTAACAAAAGCCTAAACCATAAAAAATCCTAGACCATAAACTCTAAGATTTAAGATTTTGAGTTTAAAGTTTGAGCAGTAGAATTTAGTGTTAACCATATTGTTTAGGATTTAGTGTAGAATTTAATTTATAAGATTTAGGGTTTGTTGAGTTTTATAATGTCAAAAAAAATTTTAACAACTAATATTATTTTTTATAAACAAGATATAACACCAGGGCCAGCTAAGTAGGGGGACAACCGGTGCGACCGCCTTAGGCCCAAACCCGTGTCTTCCGTATATTAGAAGTTAAGTGGGCAAGTTTTTTTTTATAAATACATACTTTTATATAAAAAAATAAAATAAAATTAATTAACAGAACTGAAAAGAGTCCAAAAATATTTTATATGTATAATAGTTTTATTTGCATCACAAAATATATAAAATATTATTGATTTATTTTTAAAATATTAAATAAATATAAATTTTAAAAAGTAAAAATAGTTTTTCCCCTAGAACCTTTAATTAGGTTAAACCGGCCTTGTATAACACATGGTTGTTTTTATTAGTTAGTATTTAGAACTTAAGAATTACTCATATTTTATTATTATTTATAGTTGAATAGACAGTATAAACAGTTTCTTTTGCATGTCAACTTTTTATGCTTTTTTTTTACATTCAAACCCTAAGTTTGGATGTCACTAGTACATATCATAGTAATTACCTCTCCCAATTCTGAAAGGATGACAATTACTTGGTTTAGGAAAAATAGTCAGTCGATGCTTTTACTTTTTTTTAATCAAAGCTTTTACTTTACTTTCTTTGACTGAAATGGTAGTTTAGTTCTTAAGGTCGTAAAGAGGTACATCATACTAAAAGTCCGAATCTCAATCTATATGTTTTCCACAATCATCTCAAATTAAACTTAATATGACTCCTAATTACATGTGCATCAAGTTGAAAAATTATTTGAACCCAAAATTTTATAACAAAATTTGGATTCCTCATAAATAGCAGGAATTGCCAAAATTTAGTTGTTGTTTTTTGCTTTCTGAAACTACAAAAATTTAGTTAGACCAACCAATTTTAATGATATTTGAGTGCTTACCAACCTTGAGTTCGAATCAAAGGTGTTACATTTGGGACCTAATGAATTATGTCTATAGACTCACCACAAATAAAGGGTTTTTTTTTTTGCTTAAAAGTAGTACCAAAGAGTGGTACCTACCAGTACTATAAATCAAAAGACTGCAGCTTTATGATTAGAAAACAAGACTTTGGTCAACAAGTGACGCTGGTTAAATATGAGATTGTTGTATATGTTGTACTATGATAGAAAAAAAAAACAAAAATAGGTCCGGAATCAGAACTCGTGTAACATCAAGTGTAAAGTTTGAACAAAATCTAATATTCCAATTTTGGCAAATCAGAATCTCATCCCTAATAAAAAAATATTAAGGAAAAAGAGACATGTCATATATTAGGTAAAAGGAATAAAAACATAATCAGACATATAAACATTGATTTGACCTTTACAGATATAAAGCTATGATATAGGGGAAATAATAAATCTATATGTAAACCAGTGGTTTTTTTTTATAAAGAAAATCGTTCTGTTTAGAACGGGGAATAGTTTTGGTTACAAGATTGATTTGAACAAAATTTTCCAAGTTTATGTAGTAACACAATTAGCTTCGACCGCTCATTAAACCCGATACATTCTACTAATATGGTTTTAATAATTTTTTAAAAGTTGATTCCCATTCTCAACCGTTAACGATTACCACGAGAAATTGAAGTTTTTCTCGTTGTCCCGAATGCTGAGAGTTCCTGTTTGCTCGATAACCTAAGACTTGAAAACCTAGTTGAGTCGCAGCTCGATAACAAAAATGAAAACTTGCCTAAATTGCTCTAAGTGCTAAGTTGATGTGTAATAAGTTTTCTCATGCACTTCTCGCCTTGGCATCCCTTATATACTCCTCCTAAGTCGGTTTTTCCTTTCCTTTTTTCTCTCGGGTCGAGTTTATTGCTTTGCAGAAATATTCCATTTTTCTTTGATCTTCATGTTTATCTCTTCAAACTTGACATTTATCTTCTCCTGCAAATATAAGATAAACAGTCATAGTAGTTTTGGGCGCATTCTTGTCTAAAATCATAAGTGAGATTTTGCCGCGTTTTAGGTCTTTTCGGGCCATTTTTTTATTTAAGCGTTTTTATGATTTTTCTGAGAAATCACATTTGATAAGACGTCAGGTTTATGAAATAATTGTGTAGTCAAGATAACTATGGTGTTAAGTAAGCTGATATTATTTTATACGATTGATTCTAATCTATACGAGAAAACACGTATTTGTTAATTTTATCATAAAGTTTTAACGGTAACTCCAATCGATACAAAACAAGAGGCGGTGTATTTAAGACTCGAAGGAGAAAGCTACAAGGGTGAGACGAGAGTGTATGTTGTCAATGAAGTGAGGTCGCCAGCTGGCGACCTGGACGGTCTATCTTGTGGTCGCCTGCTGGCGACCTGGAGGGTCCATCTCGTGGTCGTCTGCAGGCGACCTGGACGGTCTGTCTCGTGGTCATCTGCAGGCGACCTGGACGGTCCATCTCGTGATCGCCTGCAGGCGACCTGGACGGTCTGTTTCGTGGTTGCCTCCTGGCGACCTGGACGGTCCGTCTCGTGGTCGCCTTGGCGACTTGGACGAGCACATCTTTGTCGCCTGCTGGTGACCTGAACTTACCAAGTCTTGGTCGCCTGTGGGCGATCTAGATTGGTCGAGTCTCGGTCGCCTGTTGGCGACTTGGACAGTGGGATGTTCTAGAACAGCTTTTTCTCGTTTCGTCGCTCTTTTGGAATTTCGTTTGCTAAGAGATTGAACAATCTATCCAGAGAACTTGTCGTATAATTCTTTTATTTCAATTATACAAAGTTTAGTTCCTGCATTTTTCTTTCTTTTTTAGAGGAAAACATATTTCTCATATTTCTCATGAACTTTCAGGCATTGATTCTGTCGTAACCAATTTTGATCCCAATAGTTACCCCCCATATCTTTACAATTATCATGTTCTTGCGAGCGGTTACGCAGAATTAATGGCAGAAAGTCCGAAGGTAAATAGTAAATTTTTCTTTCCTATAAGTATGTGGAGTAAGTTTTCAAATTGTTTACTTGCTAACTTCCACAAGAAATCTCATAAGGTAGAAAAATCTGTCTCTCCCCTTCTCTTCCTTTGTTGTTTTTTATCATGTCTTCAAGTCAGAGAGTTTCAAAGAGTGTCTTGCCTTCTTTGTTCAAGGATAAGTAGCCCCAGTAAAACGAACCACCACGAAGAAGGTTCCTGGCGGTGCGCAAATTCTTCGTGGTGGTCCATTTTATTTGGGTCTACTTATTAAATCTTGTTTTTTTTACCTAAGTTGTTAATTGAATTTAAGATCATTTTATTTTGTCTTGTTGAAATTGTTACTTAGTTACTTCTAGAACTCTTGATTGCTCTTAGATTAGGCAATGAAATTGTATTATCTTTGATTAAAATCTTTCTAAATTGGATTAACACCTCAAATACTATTTTCACATTGAGTATTACACTTATATGTATCACTCTATTCTCTCAACCACTTTCAAGCCTTCTTCTTTGCAAAGTAAAATATTAGTTTTTAAATTTAGGTTCAATGTAGTAGTTTAGGTTACAAAATTAGTTTATCATAAAAGAGGTATGTGATGGTCTTGTCCGCTATTAGATCACCCCCTCCCACTCGATCTGAGTGGCCGCGCTGTGCTCCCCTTTCCGTATGACGAGAGGTCCGGACGGACATTTTCGATGCCTCACATATCCGGTCGGAGACCCTACACCGGTGTCCGTCTACAGATTATAAATGATTTAAGTCAAAAATTTTAATCTTAATAATAATTTACTTTAATCAATTTAACTTATAATCTATCTTTAAGCTGCAACTGAATGAGAACTACCATTTTTTCCTGATTATTTTAGGCTACACGCAAGACACATCCAAAGATTTTGTAGATCCTAAGTCCAAAAAAATCCTCAGTTACGTTAAACAGTTTATGACGATTTGTGATTCGTTGTTATTTCATCGTATTACACCGTTGACAACGAAATAACAACAAAATTGGCCATTTTTAGTAGTGTGTTTTTTGTATTGTTTGTTTTCTTCTTAAATAGTGTAAAATTATATTAGCTGAAATATGAGCTAATTGATATGGATAAGTATTTGTAGTACAAGAGGTATCAATCCAATTTTAACACAATTCTAATCACAAAGAATGCAAGACATTATGCTTAATCTAAGTGCAATCAGTGTAATAGAGTTGATAAGTAACAAGTAAACAAGAACTAAGCAAGATAAATAACTAAAGCTTTCAATCAATAAAAGATATGACCCATGAGCAATATGCATTTGATTTCAAATGATTAAGATCCAGTCAAAGATTGCAAATTATTAATTAATAGGTTTTCTTAAGTCTAGATCACAATAATAGATTAATTCTTTCCTAAGACATTAATCTATATGTCATTATGCATTAAACATCAAATCCTTTTAGTTTAACAATTAACACACTCAAACATGCATTTGAGCCAAGTCTAATTACTATCTAGAAATCTCAACATCAAACCCTTTGGTTATTTAAGCTATATCAAAGTTGAGTTGGTTCAAACATTTTAACAAACACCCTCAGTGCAAGAAAAGTCTAGAGTCTAGATCTAGATTGATCAATTACAACCTAACATTAAACACATTCAATAAGTAAGGAAACATAAAGATCTAACACTAAACATCCTAGATTTTCACTCAATCACTTTAATCACCCAAACCCATGGATCCAAAATGAGTATACTCACTAATCCTCATGGTAAATCTTAACTCATTGGTTGAATCAAGGCTAATCATGTTAAAAAGAAAGTTTAATCTACAAACACAAGAAAATAAGATAACTAAAGATTGAATCTTTCACAAAAATAGCAATGTGTTTAAAGAGAAAATACTATATGATTAGAATTTTTTAGCGTCATAAAATATTTATAAGCTTGCTAAAACAATATTGGCAGCCCAACAATTTTGGGTCAAACTAAATAAAAAGTCAATATTTAAGCTGACAGTGGTCTATTGATCCAGCTGCATTTGGTCGCCGTGTTTGTCTGGTCGTTAGCAGCATCACCAAGCTGCTAGGCTATCCCGCTACAGGCTCTGTTACTTCCAGAGCGGTCTCTCTTGCCCGCTCTGAAAACACGCTATAAACTATGTTACTCCCATATGTACTTCTCTTGGCCACTCTAAAAAACCACTACAAGACTTATACTAAAACTCAACGAGTGTGGCTTCATCTTCCTGCTGTTACTTAATGTCACTACACTTTCCCGTTGGCAACTCTGTTATGATTATAGCAGCCATGCTATCTGTAACATCCCGCTTCCCCGACATCCGACCGGGATTGTCGAGCGAGAGTTATGGACATGCGTCTACTCAGTTTAGACACCCAACGTGTCCACATATTGGTCCCAAGAGTCGACGGACGCACTGTTTTCTTTGAAATACCAACCCACCCATTTCCATATATTTCTACTTACAGTCCTGCGCACAGGGAAATGGAAAGGGAGGTAGTGAGTATTGGGATACTCAGTGAAGTGGTTCTAGACCAATCTCTCCACATGACACTCTACACTACTCGATGCGGGAAAGAAGGTTGGCTAGCCACTACAATCAATCAATGCAACTTAACATCTCAAGACATCACATTCTTATGCATTTCTATCAACCTAGCGATCAATTAATACAACAAACTCAGTCATTGCCATGCAAAAAAATCTGACTGACTCGACATACAACACATATACAACGGACTGACACCAAGAAACCTAGACGTAAGGACCTATGGCTCGCTCACGGTGACCCTCCGCGTATCGGCCTGCCCTGGGTTATCTTACGTCCTCGGACTGTCCCTAGCTTCCTAAATGGTATCAGAGTTGCAGCTCGTTGGCACTCTCTCTGGCTCTGTCTGCCACCCCGGTTCTAATAGCTATAATTATCTCACGACTCGGCATGACTCGATCTTAAGGCGCCTCTAACTACCATGGGTGCCTCATCCGGTGATCTCTTGTGGTAACTCATCACATCTCTACCACGAGTGCCTCATCCGCGGCTCTCTCGTGGCAACTCATCACTACCGTGGGTGCCTCATCTGGTGCTCTTCCACAACAACTCACCCTCAGGTACCTCTTGTTAGGCTACTGTTATGCGGGTCCTAACTCTAGACGCCACTCGTTATCGATGTCTCAAGCAGGACTACAAACAATTTCATTGACTCGATAACAATTAACATTCTCATTCCCATTCTCTGTCTTATTTTCATTCTCATTTTCATTCTCATTCTCATTCTCATTCCAATTCTCATTCTCATTCTCATTCTCATTCTCATTCTCATTCTCATTCTCATTCTCATTCTCATTCTCATTCTCATTCTCATTCTCATTCTCATTCTCATTCTCATTCTCATTCTCATTCTCATTCTCATTCTCATTCTCATTCTCATTCTCATTCTCATTTTCATTCTCATTCTCATTCTCATTCTCATTCTCATTCTCATTTCCATTTCATACTAGACTCGAACACTAGACGCCATCCGTTATCGGTGTCTCACACAATACAACTTGCAGTCATCATTCATTCATAACATTCATCAAGGATACCAATTGACATCTCATACCAATTGTAACCTTCACTATCACCCTAGGCGTGCAATTCTTTCTAGCAACTTAGCGTGTCATCTCAATCATCACATGGAATCATAGAAACCAATCACACAATCACATAAACATTCATCATCATTCGTCACAACATACAAGGCAATCCATTAAGTCCTTTAAAACAGTGTGAAGGTTCTTCTGCAACATGATCCATTCATCTATCACCCTAACTCCCATTATGATCTATCAACCTAACTCACAAACATGGTCTAACCAAACCCTAGTTCCAACATAAAAAATATAGAGATCAATAGAACATATATGGGATCGAATCACCTCACCTTGGAGATTTGGTTCTGAATCTGGATCTAGATTTAGTGATCTGGAACAAGGCAACAAGAGAGGTACGAGATCTGGTCACCACCACCAAGCCTGACTGCTCGGCGAAGAGAGAGAGAGTGATCGACAAGGAGAGAAAGATCCATGGAGGGGAGAGAGAGAAGAGAGAGAGATGCGAGAGAGAGAGAGAGAGAGAGAGAGAGAGAGAGGAGAGGAGAAAGAAAACAGCACAGGGGAGAGAGAGAGGCTCGACGGCTAGGGCTTTCGGGTTCCAGAATATCTCTGCAGAGCTTCGCTTCAAGTTTCTAATGAATAAATAGAAGGGGTTGCAATTCTTTTTATAGGAAAAATGGGTGAAACCTTAGGTTTTTGGCACATGGGCCGTAGACAAGCTCGTTTGTCTAAGAAAACTTTAGCCTTGGGGTTTTGGGATGTTACACATTATCCCGCTATTAAAGGTTGCTAACAAGCTTGTTTCACCAAAAACTTCGGTCACCAAAATTTTTAGTCAAGCCCTTTCTTATTCAAAGTGTCTCAAACACCTTCAAAACCTCTAATTGGACACTCTAGTACCTAAGAGACGCATGACAATATAACTTAATAGTGTCGAAATGCTACTCTTAATGATCAATATATATACTAAATGATGGTTAAAATCATGTAAATACATAAGAAATTTTAATCTTCAGAATAAATTAAAATTTTATTTTATCTAATGTGTAAAAATGGAGAAAAAAATATTTTCCAAAACTCCATAGTAGTTCATATAATGATTTTTAATGCTAAAACTCATATTAAGTTTATTTCGTATAAAGCTCTTAGACTACAGAATTAGCATAAAACTTTTAAACTAACTTTATTAAACAAATTAAACACTTCATCTACAATATTTGTAAAACAAATCAATATCCTTAAATCTTTAATCTAAGAGTTTTTACCCTAACCAAATTTAGTTAGAAGATTTTATCATTAAAAATTCAAAACTACAATAAAATTATGCAAAAAATTAATAATTCAAAATTGTAAAATTAGTACTTCAAAAATGTTATGCAAATAGGTAACTAGATTGAATTAAAATCCATGTTATATACAATACCATTATGTATTGTTTTCTAAATACAATTTTGAATCAAACCCGATTTCTTATACAAATCTAGCTCATATATTTTCTTAAATAGTTTGTACTAATTTTTTCAAATCTAAAATTATTATTTTTTACATATTTTATTGTATTTTAGATTTTTAATGCTAAAACCTCTCGACAAAATTTGGTTAAAGAAAAAATTTACTAGTAAAGTTAATTTGGGAGTTGATGTTAAATCTTTAGGCTAATGATTTTTATATCCGAAATATTAGTAGAAGAATTTTAGCATTTAAATCTTTCGTACAACTATTAAACCATCAAAAATTAATTTAATAATATGTATTTTGTAGCAATAAAAATATAGAACTTGTTGTTTTAGTCTCTAGCTTTAAATGTTAATTTTTTTATTTTTTTGCATAACTCATTAAAGAAATCTTACCAGTCGTCATTGAATGCGTAGGACTTACGGGCTTGGGTATATATGGTACTTACTTTGGTTAAAATAATATGTGTATACTATGGACTCAGAATCTCGATGTTTGCGAAACCTAGCTATTGTGAAGATTTTCATAATCCTAAGTTTAGACCATATATACTACATAACTACGGGTGGATTCTACATGTGTTTTCTTTGAAGACTGATTAAATATCAGTTACATAAAAAAAAAATCATATGTGTCGAGAACAACCAAATATGGATCCGTCCAGCAGATGGAACCTTCCTGGAAAACAACACTTATTTTATTAATCCAAAAAATAGGAAAACAAACAAATTAATAATAAAAGGGTATAAAAGGAAAGAACAGTCAACCCCAAGAATCGTCAAGCCACATGAAAACGAACGTCGATTCTGACTCGGCGAATATCCAGCCTTGTATATAAATATACACATACAATGCATCATCCATAGATCTCTTACTAAACAACATTTCTCACCCAACTCTTCAAAGCACCCAACTTGAACTACCAGAGACTAGTAGTTAGGACAAGTTTTTATGGAGGGACCAAATAGGAGAAGCAACATGAGCCAAGCACAAGATGACAAGCAGGCTCGCTTCCGAGGCGTACGGAGGAGGCCGTGGGGGAAATTTGCAGCAGAGATTCGAGACCCATCAAGGAACGGTGCCCGTCTTTGGCTCGGGACATTTGAGACCGCTGAGGATGCGGCACGAGCGTATGACAGAGCCGCCTTCAACCTTAGAGGTCATCTCGCCATACTTAACTTCCCTAATGAGTATTATTCTCGCATGGACGACTATGCGCTTCGCCCTCCTTATTCTTCTTCTTCTTCATCTTCGGCTTCAACTTCTACGGGTGTGAGTCGACAAAACCAAAGGGAAGTTTTTGAGTTTGAGTATTTGGACGGTAGAGTTCTTGAAGAACTTCTTGATTCAGAAGAAAGGAAGAAACGTTAGTTTTGTGTTTCTTTATTGCATGTGGCACTGTGGTAGCTTAGCTACGTGTATTATGTGCATGTATGCGCTTATTTATTACTTATTTTGGAATTCTGATAACGTGCTACGGTCATAAATTGTAAGATAAGATGTATTTTGCGTTTCCATGAAATATGATTATTAGATGTTTAAAGTATATACACCAGCTTCCATTAGGGGAGATTGTTCTCTAATGAGATTTACATTAAGTTAATATTATACGATATAATAATATTGTAGACGACCTAATCGTATTACTTTATATAATTTGTAGACAGATTAAGTACACTAATCCTATACGAACCATTGAGTAATAATACCTCTCAAAGAACCTATCCTTCCCTTAAATACAAAATGGTCCATCAGTTTTTCGTATTCAATTAGCGGGATTGCCATGATGAGATACAAGAATTGAAAGCATTTTATTTGACTAACTATATCATGCATGATTCATGAGAGAGTGTAATTACCTTTTTGTAACGCATTTTGAGAAATCTATACGTTTTACATTTGTTTTATTTGGATCACTATAGATACTACCAACAGCAAAATTAAAAATTCGTGATGTGTAAATGAAGACAAAAACATGAATTGTCTATACATATACTCAATAATCAAATTTTTTGAGAATAGACATCAGTGTCCGGTGATAATTAAGTTCGCACGTGCTGGCGCTGAAGACTTCTCCTTCTCAACTTTGTTTGCTCTTTGCTTCACTGGTGTCCTCGTGCTCACTCCGTTATGTTTCTGGTTCTGGTAGATCTCTCTCTCTCTCGACTCTTTACTCGTGGTGGTAGTTGGTGGTGCGTTTCTTCGGTCTGGTGGTGCATTGGTCCTGCAGCGTCACTGTGGATGCGATGCTCATTGCAATGTCATCGTGTTTTGACTCCTCTTCGTTGGCGTAATGATTGCTCCAAGTAGTTGTGTCCCGAAGGTGAGCCGTAAGATATGGTATGCAGGAGGGTTGGTAGACATCTCTTCTCTTGTTTGTTAGTCAGCATCGGCTTGTTGGACGGTGGTCGTCTATGGCCACGTACTCCCTCTGTATCACTTTAAGTGGTTTTTAAACATTTTTATTTTGTTTCATAATAAGTGATGTTCTCACAATTTTATGCAAAATTTAATGTCATTTGAAATTTGTGACCAATCACAAAATACTAGATTTTTTTCTTATTGGTTAAACTAATATTATTTTATGTTACCAAAATAAATTGCATCAAAATTTGTATTTTCTTAATATTTGTGTAAAAACCTTAAACATCACTTAAAGTGATACAGAGAGAGAGTATGTGTTTTGGTACTTTCGGTTTTGGCGCTTGCTTCTTTCTGAAGGTTCATGCTCTTGATTATTCAACCGAGAAACGGAAAATGGCGTTGTGTTTCTTGTTTGATCGTGGCAGTGTCTTATTTATACCAAGCTCACAGCCTACTGGTGGTTGTAGGTCAATTGATTTACTCTTAATAGTGTCGCTTGGGTGACTTTGTGCATCTCTTAAGAGTCATTCAGAGTGTGGTGATTGAGTTGAGGGCCGGTTTTTGCGACTTAGGAGGTTTTTCCAGGCTGGGTGTTTCATGTGGTTAGTCTCCTACTCTCTTTCTCTCGTCTGGCGCTATATTGGAAGTGAAGATTACAAGTTTCAAGGAATTCATTGAGAGGATGTCCAAAAAAAAAAGAATTCATTGAGAGTTGGCTACTTTAGAAACGACATGAAATTTCCGGTATCCGATGCAATAAGGAGAATTTTATTTTTTATGGTTTAGTTGATAGTTGAGAACAACAAACGATTAGACTCAAAATACTAACTACCAGATTGTGATGGATTTAGTGGGTGGGAGAAACAAGAAATGTATTAGATGACTCAAAGAATTTTGTTTGAATAGGATTTGTAATTAGATATGAATTTTCATTTTTTCAATTGAATATATCAAATATTTAATTTTAAAATTCTTTTGAGAATAGTGAAATAGTCAATGGATGAGTGTGTGCGATCCAAAGAATGTCCAGAAATAGTTAGATACTACAACAATAAAGCATGGACCATGTGTATAAGAATCTAGTTCACAAACAAAATAAGTTCAACGTGACAACGTCATTAAGGAAGAAATTCGACTGAAAAGCAAGGTTAATATTCAAAGTTGCTTCTTGATTTGAAAAATTATGTATTAATTTATTTCTGTAGTTTTGTCAAATCAGCATTCTGATACTGTTTTAAATATTTAGAATATCCATTTTCGAAAAAGAAAAAAGATATAAAAGTTCAATTTACTATCATGATCTTACTGTAGTTTGTATTATTATTGTAAATCGAATTGGCAATACGTAATCGCTTAAAGTAAACCAATCAATAATTAACAAAGAATAATGTACATAATGATCTATCCAGTAAATTGGGCCGAGTTTCATTTAAACCAATAATAAAAACCAAACAATATTTGACAAACAATATTCAAAATTTACCAGGAAAATTATCGACCAGTAAATCTTCCTTGATTAGGGACTAAAACATGATTAATATTCACCATCCCAACATATAAAATCTATATTATCCAAAGCCCAAACATATGATAAAACTGTTACTTATTTGGATATTAATGTGAGTAAGTGAATATAGTGTTAAAACATTGGGAAGGAGAAAACAAAAGAAGTGACAAATATTTGATCTAATTAACGGTTGTGTTATACCAAACGTCCTGATTATAACTCTCTCCACACTCCAGAAGCTCTTCCAACAAACTATCGTCTAAATACTCAAACTCAATCACATCCTTACAGCCACCACCGTCTCGTTCACTAAACTCTGACGACAAAGAAGCCACCACATTCTCGCCACCATCCCTCATCATTGGGTACTCATGAGGGAAATTGAGAATGGCCTTGTGGCCTCTCATAGAAAAAGCGGCTCTATCGTAGGCCCGAGCCGCGTCTTCCGCTGTGTTAAACGTCCCAAGCCAGACACGAGCCCCGTGGTTAGCCGAGTCACGTATCTCCGCAGCATATTTCCCCCATGGACGCTTCCGTACACCTCTGTATTTCACCTCATTCGTGTTAGAAGCTCTGTGTTCCATAAGTTCAGTTTTAAGTTATATTTGTTTGCATGAACATGTGTTTGATAGTAGTCGATAATTTATACGTGGAGGTAAGAGCACCCTCAACCTTAGCACCCCTTAGGGGTGCTCAATTTTTTTTTGATTTAAAAAAAAAAAATTAATAAACGAACCAATTACGGGCCGTCACGTGTCAGTGGAGCCCGCAAACAGTGCAAGCACCAGCTCTTAATCAAGCTTCATAAGCATGGATGCTTATTTTTTTAGTAGGCCTCATCCACTATTTAATTATTTTCCCCATAAACACCCCTCCTAAGCACCCCTCTAAGCCCGTCCCTTAATCATGTTCTAATGTGACTATTGAGAACCTACTGGATCTTATTTTAGAACACGTGCGGGTGGTCAGTGGTCAAAGGCCTCATATTAATAAATAAATAAACAGTTCAATGATGGGGTAAACTGTATCATTAAAATATATACCTGCTATTATCATAGTAAATTAAATTATTAAGGTTGTCAAACAAATAAAACTTTTGGGGCAGCTCTGCGTCCAGTATAGTTTCTGATAACATGAGGGGCTAAAACGAAAATATTTAAATTGTGAGTTAAGTCCATTGAATCTAGATGGTCAATGTGACGGCTAAATTGAAGAAAAAGTATTTTGTGACAACGGACAAAACTGATTTCAGCCTCTCACTTCTTTTTCCGGTCATATTTGTTTTTTCTTTCCATTTAATGTTCACGTGCCAACTCTGACCGCACGTGTTGTATATTATAGTCTTTAAATTTGAGTTTGACCATCACCAATTGTATCTAATCAAAAAAAAAAACCATCACCAATTGTACAGAAAGGTATGAATTTTATTAAATATTGAAACATACCACTATGTTCATTGACTAGAAGTTCAAAAGCAATGACGTAAACCTTATATAACCTCTTTTTCTTAACACAACCTTATAAATTATAATAAGGTTAGTCTTCTACAGAAATAAACCATGAGTTTTCTACCATTTTAGCATGAGTATTTTACCTTTTAAAAATATATGATTTAATCATCTAGTAAAGTATCTATCGCTAAAATTTAATTTTGGCGGATAACTTTTGAAATCTTATTTTAGGCGTTAAACGTAGGCAAAATGGTTATTATATGTAGGGTTCAGAGCCGTTTAACAACATGTGCTAATGGAGCGGTCGAACAGAGCTCGAATCAAAATATATAAAAAATTTATAATTCTTAAACATAAATATATAAGTTATGATATAAAACTTTAAATTTTTAGACATACTATTAAATTTAGAGTTTATATTTTTATAAAATAAAATAAATATATCAACTTTTAAAATTATTTTATTATATTTTTAAATATAGAAATTCTCTTAGATAGCCTATTTTAGTTTGTTCTTCATAAAAATAATTCTTAAGGAAGAAAATGACCAAAACAGTTTTTTGTAGAAGCTAAATTTTTTATTTATATGCATTTATACCCCTAGGGTTAACTAATTTAGACTTTATGGTTTAGAGTTAAGGGGAGGGTTTGGGATATGGTTTCAAATTTCAAAAAAAAAAATTGAATTTTCTTTTTAAAAAATGTTATTTTAGTCATTTTATTTTTCTAAAGCTATTTTGTGATAAAAACTTAAAAAATCTATTTAAGAGAATTGCCCTTTTAAATATATCATTAATATTTTTTTGAACATTGTCCAAAAATAATACGAGACGACTCTGGTAGGGCTTTTCATAACCGTCGCCAATCTCGTACATTAGACTCCCTCGCATATACACAGTCAAATTTCCTTCTGGTGAAATTAGTTAGGGTTTGTATATAATGTATACGATTATACATTCAGTCACGAATGAGATGTGTGTTTAATGTCAATTTATCCTACAGGCCATCTTTCTTGAAGATGCTCACATTAAACACACATATTTCCTTTTGTAAGTGAAGGTATGAAGCTCATTGTCTCTCAAAGCATTTCCCTAGCAGACTTCTCCCAATAAAATAGAATCTTGAGCTTTTGTAGATTTTTTGAGACAAGATGAAAAATGTAAGAAAGGAGACATATATGTGTGTGAAATAGAAATTATGAAGATAACTTTTTAATTATCCATCACGAATTTCAGTCCAAAATGTTTCAAATCTCACTATGAGATTCATCCCCACCACACACAAATGACAAACCCTACAAGAAGATGATTAAGAACAGAGAACATATCTCCTCCAAAAGAAACAAATATGAAAGCAAAGCATAACCATCACATTGATCAGACAAAGAAAGGAGAGAACAATAAAACCTTGTTGTTGATACAATAAAACCTTGTTGTTGAAACAAAGGAGAAGAAAAATATGAAGAAAGTATGTTAAAGAGAGACAATCTATAAGTTTTTTTAGGTGGGTTTTTTAAAAAAAAAACTATTCCTCCGTTGTGGCTTTACGTTAGTTTAACGTAGATCACAAAATGCATATCAAACCAATAATGCAGATCAAGCAGATCAAATGCAGATCAAACCGATAATGCAGATCAAATGCAGATCATCATATTTATACAAAATCAATGTTTTTAAAACCGAACTGGACATTGACTCGGCATGGTGATTTCGGAACGGTCTAACCGGTTCAACCAATATTTTATTTTATTTTTAATTAATTAAAAATAAAAATTTATAATTATTTAATTAATTTATATACTTTTCATTAATATTATAATTATATAATAATATAATTAAGTAACTATCTTAAACTAATGTGAAATATTTTATACCAAATTGTTAAAAATTTATTTTTTACTTCAATTTTTGAAAAATCAGATTTTTATATTAAACCGGTTCACCGATTTTTACAAATTTTACCGGTTTTAAACCGGTGGTTCAATTCAAATCCGATTTTTAGAATAACCTGAACTGGCAAGTTAGAGGAGTCACTATTCAACCGGCCGGTACGGTCTTCAAAACACTGTACAAAACAATTATAGATTTATTTATCAAATAATCTTACTAAATTATCATTTTTATTAAATGTTACAAAACTAATAATTAAAATTAAATATTTAAACTAAATATACAAATTCTTATTTATAAATAATGAAATGTAAATTAGCAAACAACATAGATATATTCATTAAACTAAGTTATACAAATTATTAGAAAATAGAAATATATAAACAAGTATTA
The DNA here is from genome assembly GCA_012274485.2 of Sinapis alba. Classification (NCBI taxonomy): domain Eukaryota; kingdom Viridiplantae; phylum Streptophyta; class Magnoliopsida; order Brassicales; family Brassicaceae; genus Sinapis; species Sinapis alba. The sequence goes on along the minus strand of MU105810.1, from coordinate 60,126 downwards.
GTTATTTTAGTTATACTTATTATCAATAATAAACTAAGATAAACTATAATATATATGTTTTCTATCAGTGTAAATATCATATATGATTTTTAGTGAAACAAAAAAATAGGTAATACAAAAATAATATGTGTATCTAGTTATTGCAAACATAATATATAAAAATTATGAATATGTTAAATATATATAGTTATGTAAATGTTTTATAAAATTAATCATATTATACAAATAAATTCTTTTTAAAATAATTTATTTATTAAACGAAATATTAAATTTTATATATTTAAAAATTTAGTTATTTAGTTATTTAGTTATTTAGTTTGGAAGTTAATAACATGAATGAATAAAATAGTTTCTCTATTAATAATTAATAGTCAAAATAACTAAATTAATATTATTGATAATCTGCAAATGTCCAGCCTCTTTTTTCTCCTAATTTGCAGATCAAAACTTTTATGTGTAATTTGAATCTACATGCAGATTTTTATTTTTTTAATCATTTATTTTTGTTCTGCAAAAATTATGTTGAATGGAGAATAAATGCAGAACAAACTGCATATCAAATGAACTGCATTAATTCTGCATTTTTTCTGCATTACATTCAAACCCGTAATAAAACTCTTATTGGGCTCCGCTGACCATTTGTTTTTCTTATTAGCTCTGTTTCTTTTGGTGAACCTAACTATTAGCAGCAGCGACTGAAAGTTTAAGCTATTATCACTTCAAAACACAGCACTCATGAAACAACATCAGCCTGTTTTTCTTGACGTTACGGCTGATCGCGAAGAATAAAAAGAAAGCTGAATATTTCAGTGTCAGCTAATTTTTATATTTTATACTTTCAGTAGTTTATTAGCGTCTATTTTAATTATTCGTACCGTTAAATTTGCTTTTTGTCACTCCATAATTTTTGGTCGCTGCCGCAACCAGCGGCGTTCACCAAAAGTACAGAGCCTGTAAACATGAATTGCACTTTAATGGGGAAATCAAATATACAAACTATTAGTTTTGGCTAAAAGAATCTTCAACTATTTCATTAGACATATTTTTTTTTTTAATTTTATGATGACTAAATTAGATTATGATAACGTTAGTCAAACTAACATTTTGGAGCTTTTTACACCACAAGTCACTTTTAAGTTTTTTATTACACTACAGGTCAGATGTTGCTACACACACACTTTTTCCAACTAGAACTTCAATATCCAACTAAATACAGCTAACTAGAGACAATTTCTAACTAAATGATTTTTTAATATATATTTTTAGTTACTTATCTTTCTTTCTCTTTCTTTTTTCTTTCACAATCACCACTTGCAACACAACTTTTTCTTTCTGAAAATTATGATTGTATTCCGTGCTTCTTTATCTTCTTCTATGAGCACTGGTAATTTCAAACAAGTTTGTTGACCAAGATGTTGTTGTTCGTCTCCTCCTCTGCCGTGAAATCAACATAAACAACTTCCTCCTCCACGTCGTGGTCTGCAACTCTTCTCCTTCGGACTGTGATAGCAGCTTGTGGTTGTCGTAATGCTCGGATTTTACTATTGTGGCCATGGATTTAGTCGCACAATAAAGCTTAAGCAACAATGGCCAAATCTCACGTTTTTGCATGTTTGATCCTTTATTTTAAGTTATTTTATGATTGGGCCTAAGCAATCAAATGTGACACATCTTCTTTATTGCCCTAAAACTTATAATTGTGCAATATAACCCCTCTTGTAATATAGTTTTCATTCATTTTTGTTTTTTCATACTTTTTTCTTGCCATAAATTAAATGGTTCCATTTAACTACTATTAAAAATATTAATTTCTATTAATATTGAATTGAACGGCGTAAAATAATTTTTTTTCAAATTGTGATACATTTGTATATCTATACATATTTTACGTTATGTACATAAAATTGACCATATCCACTTGTATAATAATTCACATGTACACAATTTAACTTGTACATTTGATATATATTTGCAAGTTTTAATATTTAAGCGGTCAAATATTATTAATGTGGACATACATATTTAACTGTCCACGTGTACATATATATCATAGAAAATTATATGTATACCGATCCATTTGTATACTCTACAAAATGTGATAACTTGTGGAATACATATGAAATGATGTTCCATGTAAATTTATATATACATACATATGTATATGTTTCGTGTATATCTATTGGGCATAATCAGGTGTACACAGAATATTCATTACCACATGTACAACAGTGCAAATGTAAAGCTTTTAACTTGTACACTTGATAAAGTTGGTAGATATATTTTAGGTTTCATTTAGATAAATTTAGAGTATTACTTTTTAATCAATTTAGATCATTTTAGATTTTATTTAGGTGTGTATATTACATTTTAATGGTTTTACCATCTTAATTTAATTCATTTTAGACAAATCTATTAGCTTCCTCTTAATTTACCGTTTGTATATCTATACATACATTACGCTATGTACATAAAACTAATCATATACACTTGTATAATAATTCACATACACACAATTTAACTTGTACATTTGATATATATATTTACAAGTTTTAATATTTAAACGGTCAAAATATTATTTATATGTACACACATATTTAACTGTCCACATGTACAATAAATCATAAAAAATTACACGTACACCGATCCATTTGTATATTATACAAAGTGTTATAACTTGTTCAATACATATGATGTTTCGTGTATATTTATATGTACATGCATATGTATATTTTTCTTGTATATTTATACGTACATGATCAAGTGTACACATAATGTGGTGGTGTACACCATATGAGGTGTACATGTGTACGCGAAGTTAATTTAGAGAATAGTAGTAATTACACAAGACAAATAAAATATCAGAATCATTGCATAACCCACAGGGCCCCAACAATGCCTAGTACATATTTTTCAGAAAATTTCATTATATTGACTAATTTTGTTTTCAATTTTTTTTAATATTTTAATATTTTTTGGGCATAACGATATGGTAGTGTACACCAGATGAGGTGTACATATGTACGCGGAGTTAATTTAGAGAATAGTAGTAATTACACAAGACAAACAAAATATTGGAATCATTGCATAACTCACAAGGCTACAACAATGCATAGTACATATTTTTCAGAAAATTTCATTATATGATTAATTTTGTTTTTATTTCTTTTTAATATTTTTATATTTTATTTGGCATAACGATATGGTAGTGTACACCAGATGAGGTGTACATGTGTACGCGGAGTTAGTTTAGAGAGTAGTAGTAATTACACAAGACAAACAAAATATTGGAATCATTGCATAACTCACAAAGCCACAACAATGCCTAGTACAGATTTTTTCAGAAAATTTTATAATATTGATTAATTTTGTTTTTAATTTTTTAATATTTTAATATTTTCTTTCTTTTTACTATTTTTATGTTCTGTCATGTACACCCTAATATGAACCTTAAATTTACATTTGGGTTTGTACACATGTATACCATAAATAAAAACTTGTATATATTTTGCGGTAGATTTTGATCTCTAGCTCATCAATTTCCAAAGTTATAAGCTGAATTGAAAACATCAAAAAAGTTCAAGGACTCATTTTTTAATTATAGAAAGTGTAGATTGCAACATTAAAAGCATTGGGGTAGATTTGTGAAACAATTTGATCAAATTGGAAGTTTAAGGCATATTGTGAAAGAAGCAGAAAATTAGAGGACCAAAAGTGCAAAAAGTGATATTCATCCATTAATGTTGCAGATAGCACTTTTCGCCGGATCTCGTTGACGACAATGGCGAGACGGCTATGACGGAGCAGAGACACGACGGCGAAGGCTGAGAACACGATTTGGAGATGGAGAGGTGATAGGCTTGAGACGTGGAGAACCATATGTTGACGAGAGACGACAAAGTGCGATGACTACTGGTGGATGAGACCTCATATCAACGCCATCTTGGATGGAGGAGCTGAGCAAGAAAGGAGAAGAGGAATTGGAGCTCTCCGACTGTACACATTATTAGAGAATACACCACAAGCTTCTTCACCACTTCAAAAATTGTATATTTCTTCTTTTGTTCTGTTTTTACGAACTATTGTTCATTAGAAAAGAAACTCTTGTTGGAACCATAGTAGAATTTGTCAATTTTCTGTTATCGGAGATTAATTTCATCAGTGAAAAAATCTATTTTACTCTTTACCGAAAATTTAATCGTTTTTCTTCTAGATCTGTGAAGAAAATAAAAAAACAGAAATTTGAGAAAGAAGACAAGGAAAGAGAAGAGATGGGACCCACTAATTACAATTCAGTTTTGTTTCAACGATAAAGTTAGAAAAAAGTGTCTTAGGAGTGTAAAGTGTCTTATGGTGTAATATAAGTTATAGAAAGTGACCCTAGATGTAAATCTTTCTAGATGGATTGGTGGTAGTTTAGAATTGAGTATTTTACATTCTAGGGCAGTTATTGAGTTTTATTAACACTCAAGGTCAGTTTCAGCTACTAGAGCAGTTATTGCTAAGTGGGTGTAATAATATTTTGAAAGCGTAGTTACTTTTGTTTTTCTAGTTACCATTTTAAAATTCAAAAATTAGTGATGGACCCGATGCATGATTAAACTGAATTGAATAGCAGTTTTTTTTTGTTGGTTACGCCATTAAGCTAATAGTATTTTTTTTTTAACTTTTTCGGTGTTCTCGACTTGTAAACGATGGAGCACCATACGGTGAAAAAAGTGAGGACAGTTCCGGCGATGGTAAGTTATTCTTTATATATTCTTTTCAGTTTTGTTCTGAAACAATCTAGGCCACATGACTTGGTGCCGGTGGTATTATTTTGTTTAAGATACAACAAAGGCTGTAGAGGTGGAAGGTGTAGAGGTTGCAACGAATCAAGGTTACGACATATCGGGTGGTCACTCTCTGCGCCTTAGGGTCTCGTTTTCCTCTGCGTAATTAAAGCTCATCAAGCTTTGTCATGCTTTTCTCTATGATCTCTTCTCCTCGCCAACCGTCGGCGAACCAAACTGGAGGTCGATCCGATCTGTCGAACCTCGAAAAGATTCATTCCCAAACTAAGTTTTTATATTTACACGACTGATCCTTTAGTTTTTAAGTAATTATAATTTAGCCTTAAAAGTTGTTGATTTGCATAATTGTTTTTCAATTTGGCTTCATACTTCTAATTGTGTAATATAATCCCTACTTTTTCAAGATTAGTATGCAAATACATATTAGAATATTTACTCTGAAGTATACGATGTATGTTGTACAATATGTTTATTTGAAGCCATTTGTTGTGTACATTGTACGATGTACACAATTGTTTTGTTATCCACATGTACAATGATGCATATGTACGCAAATTAATTTGTACAATGATACATGAATGCTGAGTTTTATTAAAAAATTGATTAATATTTGAGTATCAACTATTGATTCATAGTCCTCTCATGTAATGATTTATCCACTACATATGTGTAAAACGCCACCACATATTTCATTCACCCTCTTTGCACACGTGTACATGACACATCGTGTACAAAAACAAATTGTAAGTCATATATTATGTACAACAAAAATGAGTGTACAACAAAAATGAGGTCAACCAAATACAATAGCATACATGTGTACAACAAAAATGAGGATGACATGTGTACAATAACATGTTAATATTTGATATAATCCATTACATTTCATCATCAAATTAGTGTTTGACATAATTGAGTTATGTACATTGTGTGGTATGTACATGTGTACATCGTGACCTCTGGGTGTACATGTGGACGTTGATCCTAAGTGTACATTGGAATTAGGTGTAGATGGTGCTCTTTTAGGAGTACGTGTGGACGATGATCCAGAGTGTCCACGTGAGTAAGGGATGTGTGTGTCTTCTCTTCGTGCACGCATGGACTCTGATTCAGAGTGTACAGGTGGACCATTCCTCTGGTGTACACCAAAAAAATCGAGGTCTTTCTTCCAATATGTATCAGCTTGGCCTGATACACGAACATGATGAGTGAAGGCATCGCATGTCTTGCATTCGTAGGTTTTTGAGTCTGTTTTGGGACATGAATCCCTGCCATGTAAAGGATTCTCATTGAGAGCAATACATAAACATAAAACATATAGACCTTCTAACCTAGAGCAATACTAATTTACGAAAAACATGTACACGAATTCATTTATACATTGCTCAAGTTATGATGATGATTTTAATAGGTAGTATAGTTGCTCAAAAAAGAAAGATAAAGCAAATGTGTACATTTAGACATTACTCAAGTTATGATATTTGATGATTTCAGTGTTTTCAGAATTTTTAATAAAAATGATTTTAATTAACTAGTTTTTAGCTCATAGAAATCTTTTTAGGTATACGTAACAAAATCAAAAATATCTATTGGCAAATCAGAAATAATTGGGACAAAAACAAAATAAAACAAAACGACATGGACCAGGGTTACAAAATCAGAATATTCGCTTGGTCACAATTGCACACTAAAAATTTTAGGACAAATTCATGAATAAGCTTGAACAGATTATAAGTTTTAGACAAATTCGAAAATAAACAAAAGTTCAAGGACCCGATTTGTAAATAATTAAAAGTTTACCATTTTTGCTCTAGTGAAGTTTTCTCTTTGATCTTCAACTAAAATGACAACGATTTTGATGGCCATAACTCTAGTTCCAAGACCACGGCAAGGAGGAGACGAATTGACCTTGATGTGGATTACAATAGAGCTATGTCAAAATGGAGTTCGTGTTTGAGGTCACTGACAACGTAGCTTTCTTTGGAGAAGCAGCAGTGGGCATTAGTTGGAGAAGAAACCAAGCTTTTCATATAAATCCCAATGTCTTTTAGATCTGTGAAAAATATTTGTTTTTTTTTTGAAAAAAAAAGAGATAAAGAGTGAGAAGATATGTGTAGATTTCTTAGAGATTTATGGGTTTTATCCAATATATGAATTCAATCTTAGGTTTTGTAATTACACACATCTCTTAGAGTCATATGTTTTCTAAGAAAAGTTTCGACTTCCGTGGAAAAGTTTTTAGATTAGAGAATAAAAATATAAAGGTTGGAAATAACAAAAGATTTGTGTCCAAAGAAAGAAGATAAAGAAAGAGATGAAATGGGTGGGACCTACTAGTTATAATTTATTTTGATTTCAACTAATAAACGTAATGGAAGCCTCATAAAGTTAAGAAAAAGTGTCTATGGAGTACAAAGTGTCCTATTATGTTATTAAAAGATGAAAACTGACCCTGAGTGTAATTGTTTCTAATCAGAACATGTTAGTGTTTGTTTTCCTTAATTTTATATATGTTTTATAATTGTATAGAGATATATTTTTTTTGTTTACTTTAGGAGTAACATTCACATTTTTTTCTTATTTAATGTTACCTATTGGTAGAGTTATATAAACCTGGAAATAAAGAAAGATAAATAAATATGGAGAATAACTAAAAACTATAGATATATTGAATTTAATTATCTACAAAATAATGTTAATGTTTCAATTGTTTTGTGCAAGTGATATGTTTTCCCTGAATTTCTTATCAAATATTTTTTGTTGATTTTGGAAAGGAAAAATCAATCTTTTCCATTTGTATTTTGGGTCTGTATTGAAGTGCTGCAAAATATAAGAAGAACTTATTTAACTTTGATTAAGTTTAGAGAAAATTGGAAAAAAGAGACAATTTCAATTTTGATTTGTCTCAATAAGATTTCTAGGTGATTTTTTAGGAAACTAAGATTTTGATTCTTTTTAATACCATAATACCCTTATAATATCCTTTTTATACTAATTTAATTTGAATTAGAAAATAATCTATTAATATTAATTAATAATTAAAAAATGACACTTCGAAAACGAAAAAAAAAACTCATAAAAACGAAAAAAAAAATTCTAAACAAATCCTAAAGAAACCCTAAAATCCAAATAAATTCAAACTCTAAACAAATCCTAAACCCTAAATAAACCCAACCTTTAAACAAACCCTTTACCCCAAATAAACCCCAAACTCTAAACAAACCCTAAACCCCAAATAAACCCAAACTCTAAACAAACCCTAAACAAACCCTAAACCCCAAATAAACTAAATTTCTAAACAAACCCTAAACCTCAAATAAACTCAAACACTAAAGAAACCCTAAACCCCAAATAAACCAAAACTCTAAACAAACCCTAAAATCCCAAATAAACCTCAAACTCTAAACAAGCCCAAACAATCCATAAACCCCAAATAAACCCAAATTCTAAACAAACCCTAAACCCCAAATACACTCAAACTCTAATCAAACCCTAAATCCCAAATAAACCCCAACCTCTAAACAAACCATATACCCCAAATAAACCCCAAACTCTAAACAAACCCTAAACAAACCCTAAACCCCAAATAAACCCAAACTCTAAACAAACCCTAACAAATAAACCCAAATTCTAAACAAACCCTAAACCCCAAATAAACTCAAACACTAAACAAACCCTAAACCCCAAATAAACCCAAACTCTAAACAAACCCTAAACAAAACCTAAACCCCAAATAAACCCAAATTCTAAACAAACCCTAAACTCCAAATAAAGTCAAACACTAAACAAACCCTAAACCCCAAATAAACTCAAACTCTAAAAAACCCTAAAACCCCAAATAAACCTCAAACTCTAAACAAGCCCAAACAAACCCTAAACCCCAAATAAACCCAAATTCTAAACAAACCCTAAACCCCAAATAAACCCAAACTCTAATCAAACCCTAAATCTCAAATTAACCCCAAACTCTAAACAAGCCCTAAACAAACCATAAACCCCAAACTCTAAACAAGCCCTAAACAAACTCTAAACCCCCCCCCCCCAAAAAAAAAAGAAATTCTAAACAAACCCTAAACCTCAAATAAACCCAAATTCTAAACAAACCCTAAACCCCAAATAAACACAAACTCTAAAGTGCTATTGGATTAATGCATTCTGCTTAGACAGTTCTCTAAAGTGCTAACGAAGAGAAAAGATTGTGGGAGGAGGAGAAAATATTCTTTCAAATATTTAGGGTAGATTTAGTTTAGATTTAGGAAACATCTCTAACCGAATATGGAAGTTTCCATATTTTTCGGATTTCCCTAGAATATATAATCTGCCTTACGTACAATAAAATAGAGTAAGTGTGATACAAATTGTACCATAAGCGTCACATCAGGTAAAAGGCAGAACATGTTACAACACAAACTCTAGATAAGGTAGATTAGTGAGTTGGGGCTATAAATCATTATCAAACCGTAGGTAGACCTAAGACATCTTTCTTGATTATAACGTAATGAATTCTATCATAGTTAGAATATGCAATAAATGTTAGTTTACGTTTTATATCTTAGATATACCTATGTATAAATTTTAGTATCTCATTTCTGGACTAAGTAGATTACCAGAATGCGTACTCTAACCATAGTTAGAATATAAAATAAAATTTAATTTCGTTTTTTTTAAAAAAAAAATTAAACATATATATTGTCATACTTATGTTTCCAATAGTTTTCATATTTTTTAACATTTTTAGAATTCAGTTTACTATTTTTTCATATAAGAAGGGTAAAACTTGTCAAGAATTGCCCAAAATATGAGAAGTCCTATAAGGACAAATAAAAATTGAAAGTGTCTCTTTTTTCCAATTTTCCCTTAAGTTTATCACTAATAATCTTTCAATAATGAGCATCCATCTATATTATATTTATAAGAAAAAATATTCCTATGCGAAGCATGCATGGAGTCAACACTAGTTATGTATCAAATGACAAGTCCTGAATTCACGAAGAGTTGGAATTGATGAATCATATTGTGATGATAGACTAAAATTTTAATGGATTTTGCTTATATATATATAGCATCGTAGAGCTAGGTAATAAGAATATGCGGCGTTTGAAAACGCCAACGAACGTTTTGTTGTTCCAAACTTCCAAATGTCAAGAAACTTAAAAACACTAAGTTCAAAAAAAAAAAGAAACTTAAAAACATGAATGATTCGTTTATTCTTCCACTTTGATCAACGATGATCACATCTCTTCACTTGTCTATCATATCTTTTGATTGGCCGTTTTCCCACTTTGTGTTTTTATTCTTCCTTTTACCAAAGTTAGATTTTTGTTCCTTGTCAAGTGGCCACTCTTTTCAAACCTTCGACTTTAGACCAAACAAGACATTTAGTTTGGCCTTGTATGGAGTATGTGGAATATTGCTCACTCTAGAATACAGACGAAACTAAACAGATCATACTTCTTCCATTTTATGTATAAACGTTGTACATTTTTACTACAATTCATAATTTGTTTTTAATTATACAAATTTATGAGTAGCCTGTTATTGTTAAATTTACTTGTTATAAATGCGTGTCTAAAATAAAGTATATCAGATAGTACTTTGTAGTACGTGGGCGTTATATGTATTTAAACAAATGGAATTGTAAAATATATTTTTTTGGGTGGGGGCCCGAAGGGGGGCGGATGGAGGGGAGTAGCTAAAAGCAAGACCAATCCTAAGTTATGTGAGGCCTAAAACACAACACATGTTACACACTAAATGAAAATAATACAGTGAAAATTTCATGATAACCTAATTGGTTTGAAACATAGTACATATACTCCCCATGTTTAATAATAAATATCACTTTTTATTTTATTTTATTTTTAAATGTTATTTTACAATCATAATGTAATTTTATACACTAAATCTACTTTTACCATTTTAAATAATAAAAAGAGTTTTATTTAAATTATTTTCATTTAATTAATCATACATTAAATAATATATATTATACAATTTTCTTAATCTCCATGAAAATTTCAGTGATATTTATTAAGAAACTGAAGGAGTAATTGATAAAGTGTTTGAAATCGATATCAGTTTAGTATAGAATTCGAAATGATTCCAAATAATTGGTCTTTGATTAACAAAAACTAAACTAAAAGTTTTAAAACTGAAATGATCAGAAAATATAAAATATATTAATGGGTGTAATATTTTTAAATCCAGAAACATCTGAATTAGATGGCCATCCCTAATAAATGACTTAACATACACACAATTTATCATTTGAATGATTCATCTAATAATCTTACTTTCAGTTATTTTTTAAAAAAAAAATTATTAAAGTTAACCGGAATTGTATCGTTGGTTTAGTTTACACCATGTAATTAAATCGGTTCCTCTTTATATATAATCAAAGTAACTAACTCTGTAACATAATAACAAAATATATTTTTCATTCACGTTCAATCTTCTTCATGGTCTCTAACATAGTATCGGAGTGCTGAGCTCAAACTCAGCTCTTGATATTCGTTTTCTGCATTACTCTTCTCCTATTGATCGCGATTAATATCTTCTCCAACTGGTTTCAAAGGATATAAGGTCATGGATCTTAATACAAATACAGTTTATGTGTCAAGAGATGTAGTCTTTCATGAAGATATATTCCTATTTACGACTAAAGACTTTGATCGACATCATGATCTCTATCCGAAAATTGATATTGCAGTTATGAATAAGAATCACACATAGTCTAATAATGTTCATATAGCTAGTTGTGAGTGATCATGCTCATTCATTTGTGAACACAAACAATGTGGTTGATAGTCAAGTTTCTACAGTTGAAGAACAAACATCTAAAAGACCTTTGAAAAAATCGGCTTACGTTGAATACTATTATTGCAACAGGATAGCTACAACCATCATTTATCCTCTTGCAGCCCACTTATCATATGAAAAGCTCACAAAAGGATATAAGGCTTATGTATGCATAGTCACCAAACATGTTGAACCGACATCCTTCAATTAGGCAAAAAAATTCGATGAGTGGATTAAAGCCATGAATGAAGAATTGATTGCTTTGGAAAGTAATAATAGTTGGACTTTCTGCTCTTTGCCTCCTGGAAAACATGCCATAGGATGTTGTTGGGGTTTACAAGGTGAATTTGAATGCTGATGGCACCTTAGAACGTTACAAAGCTTGTCTGGTAGCCAAGGGTTACACACAACAAAAGGGGATTGATTTTGTTGATACCTTGTCCTATGTTGCAAAAATGACTACCGTCAAGACCTTGTTGGCTATTTATGCTGCAAAGAAATGGAGTTTAACTCAACTGAACATCTCTAATGCATTTTTAATGTGATTTAACTCAAGATATATACATGTCCTTACCACCTGATTATACACCTCGAGAAGGTACATCTTTGCCTTCGAATCCAGTAATGCAAAGTGAGCAAATATTTATAAGGTCTCAAGCAAGCATCTAGACAGTGGTTTCTAAAATTTTATTTCTACATTGACATCACTGGTATTCCAGGCGTCTCATGCTGATCATACCTTGTTCATACGCAATGTCAAAAGAAAATATGTGGTTGTATTCGTCTATGTTGACGATATTGTTATTGCAAGTAAGGATGATGATATCGTGGATCAATTGAAGAAAGACTTGCAACAGAGTTTTAAACTACGTGATCTTGGTCCCCGCATATACTTCTTTGGACTTGAAATTATTATAGCAAGTCAAGAAATTTAGATCTATCAAATGAAATATATCTTGGAGTTACTAGATGAAACAATGTTACTTGCCTGCAAACCATCTATTATTTCTATGGTTCCAAGTATTAAACTTTGCACAGATAGTGTTGAACCAATACTTTTTGATCTTGGTCTATACATAAGATTGGTGGAAAAGATGATGTATCTCACAATAACTCGTCCTGACATTACCTATGATGTCAACAAGTTCTGTCAATTTTCATATGCTCCTAAACCGTCTCAACTTAAAGCTGCATACAAAGTCTTACATTACATGAAAGGAATTATTGACAAAGTCTTATTATATTCAGCTACATCAAACTTAGTTTTGAATACGTTTATGGATGCAGATTGAGGTTCTTGTGCTGATACTAGGTGTTCAACTTCAGAATTATGTACGTTTCTTGGATCATCTTTAATATCCTGGAAATCCAAGAAACAAAATACAACTTTTCATTCTTCTGCTGAATCTAAATATCGAGATATGGAGTTTGGAGTTAAAGAGACGACATGGCTTGTCAATCTCCTCAAAGACGGCACCACAACTTTAACATGTGGCTTTCTTCTGTGATTCAACTGTGGTTATCCACATTGGCAATAATGCAATATTTCATGTGAGAACTAAATGTTCGTAGATTGATTGTCATATTGTTCCAGAGAAAGTTTTGATCAAAAAATTACATGTTCAAACGGATAATCAACTCGCGGATATCTTTACCAAGCTATTATACTTTGCAATCTTTTATAGTGTTTTGAACAAGATGTCATTTTCTTCGATACACATGCCATCTTAAGAAAAAATATTAGAATTAAACAAAATTATATAGTTAGTTTAACTTAAACCATAAAATTAAACCGGTTCCTCTGTATAAATAAACAGAGTAACAAACTTTGTAAGAAAATACATTTTTCATTCACATTTCATCAATTTCATTATCTTTAACAAAGACTATATAAACTCAAAAGTGATTCAGTTGGTGTTGAATGATGATAATTGTTACGTTGACCGCATTGAAACGAAAACGATAATGCATTTAACTAACACTCGCACACCTTTAAATAGTTTAGCAACTCTACATGCATTCACTTCTAGTCAATTAGAAAAAGAGAATCAAATGTACAAACCCAATTAAAAAAAAAAACTCAAATAGTCTAGAAAGAAAATCGGACCAACCTATAAATCGAAACGTAATGCTACTACACCTTTTTGGAATAAAGCAGTCATGTCCAACACTGAACGATTCTCTTACGTCCTGACCCAACCAAATTTCATTTTGTTAATGCGTGCAGCGTGGCTTTACAAAAGCCCCATATATATTTTTATTTTTCCAATTTAAATTAAGCTATATTCTATTTTGTTGTCTTCTCATATAAACCAAAGTATTTTTAAAATTCGATATGTTTTTTTCTTATCCCAAGGATACGATTGGCTGAAAATTTCCAAATTCCTTCAACTTTTGTAAAATAAAATAAAATCTTCTGATAATAAAGTTAGAATATTTACACGTCAGTGCAGATTTTTCTCATTTAAATTTCTTCTACACAGACAGTATCTATCATCTCTTTAGGGATACAGTTTTGTTGTGGGAAGATTTTGCAGATTCTCAAATTCTGCATTCAATCTCTATAATGTATCAATCAAACGAAGACGACGACGACGATTTCCTCGCTGCCCTTTGCTTCGATCAAAGGTTCCTCTTTTTTTTTCATATTGAATATTGATTGTTCAATTGTGATGTGTTGGGTCTCTTAAAGTTTCCGACTTTCATATTCCAATTGCATATACACTCACGAATATGAGTTTATCTGTTGTTTTTGATGGAGATTTTGCTCTTGATTATGCAGCAAAGGAGGTGAAGATCCTTACGCATTTATACAGACAGAACATGAAAACTTGTTTCAGGATTTTGGGTCATCAACTGGTGTGAATCTACTGCAGACAGAGCAAGAACAAGTATGTAACAACAACATTGGAGCTCAGTTTAGTGGATACCTTCCTCAAGTCTGTAGCTTTACTGCTGACAACAACGGTTTAGCAACTTTTGGTGGAGGCTCCATTGGATTTGGATCATCACAATTGGATTTGGGGACATCGTATAGTGGAGTTTTGCAGCAGGAGACACATCAAGTCTGTAGCTTTAGAGGGAGAAACAACGATTCAGTGCACAAGGAACTGGAACAAGTGTGTTGCGGTGTGGTGGAAATCAATTCTTCATCATCTGTTGGAGGTGTTAAGGAAGAGTTGGAGGAAGAATGCTCAAGAAAGAGGTGAAATAAGCTTTAAGAACCTGACTCCCCTGCTTGTATTTTGTGAAAAACTATTTGTTCTTGTAGCTTGGATTGACATTGATTATGGTCTCGTTGTTTGGTTATCTTTACGGTCAAGTTTAGTATCCATTGTCTGAATCTGATCATGTATGAACAGGGGACGAACTGGAACATGTAGCAAGAAGCCAGGAACCAAAGCATGTCGTGAGAAAAAGAGAAGGGAAATGCTAAATGACAAGTATGTTTGCATAGTGCTTGTGTTTTACATGTTCTCTGCTGTCTCTGATAGAGAAAAAACTTGGTGTTTTCTTCAGGTTCATGGATTTGAGCTCTTTTCTGGAACCTACAAGAACTCCAAAGACGGATAAACCAGCTATACTAGATGATGCAATCCGGGTCGTAAACCAGCTCAGAGGTGAAGCTCATGAGCTTAAAGAAACCAACCAGAAGCTTCTAGAAGAGATCAAGACTCTCAAGGTTGGTTTCTCACTTTGTCCTTAAGACCTTATACTAATGAAACTATGAGAGACTTATTTGATTTCCCGTTTCAAATAGGCGGAGAAGAATGAGCTAAGGGAAGAGAAGCTGGTGCTGAAGGCGGATAAAGAGAAGATGGAGCAACAGTTGAAATCTATGGCGGCAGTTCCATCACCTGGTTTCATGCCTTCCCATCCAGCAGCTTTCCATCAAAACAAAATGGCGGTTTACGCGAGTTACGGTTACTATCCAAACATGCCAATGATGCCATACTTACTACCACCCTCACAGCGTGATACTTCTCAAGACCAGCAAAACTGCTCTTTTGCTGCTTGATCTTCTCTATGTTGGCTTCATACTATCAAAATCACTTTGAAATGTTGGTTTCATGCAGATGATTCTTTGTTATCAGTTTTGCAGTAATCTATTGGGGGATAGAGAATGTTATGGTTCTTCCAAGTGTTGAAGCTAAATCTATTTTTGAATAAAATGTCTGAGAAACTATTTTTTGTACACGATTGTAATTGATAAATGTCAAATATTACAAACCGTTTTAAAAGTCCAGGAGTGAATATATCAGTGGCTTTCTAGCTAAAATATATGCATATGAGTTGCTTAGATCGTTTCCTATGGGTGAATGAAGAGTGTATTACAAGAAACAAATTTTCCCATTCTTTAATTGTATCAATCTTTGACTTCCTTATGTTGGTGGTTGAGTAGAGTGTTTTATAGTTGCATTATCTCCTTTAAAGACTACCTTTTTTATATATAATTCCAAAGACCAACAAGACTGCATTGCCCATATTAGTGCCGTATCCCAGCCTCTTCCTCTATTGGTCTAATGTATGTCTTTTCATCTATAATAATTACCTTTGAAGAGAATAGGAGCTCATTTCTGACTTTTTTTCCAAATACGCCATAAGGATCCAAATGGGAAGTAGCCAGGTTATGTTTAGGTAGGGCTGGACACGGATCGGATATCCGGGTTTTTGAAGGTATTTGTGATTTGCTTCGTATGTTACGGATATCTAATTTTTTGATTTGTTTTGCTTCGGAAAAATACGGATATTCGGAAAAATGAATATCCGAAAAATAAATAGATATTTGTAGATATTTACTAATACTTACAGATATTTCATCCGTTTTGATTTATACAAATAATCTTAAAGATTTGATACAAATTTGTTTTGTAAAGTATTTCTTTAGCATTATTTATAAAATAAAAATTAAAAGAAGTAGTGAATCTACATATTTTGTAAGTTTTTAAAACTTAGTTAATATTCATAATAACACAAAACTTAAGACAAAAATTATAATTTTCATAAATTTTTTCTCTTGTTTTTATGTAATACTTTTATATAAGTAATAATATAAATAAAATTTGTCAAATCATATGCTAGAATAATAATTATATAATTTTATACATTTAAAACTTTAAATATAATTAAGATGTACATGTATTTATACATTGCCAGATTGGAGCGGATATCCGCTTACCAATTTTTTTTAATATTTGTGATTTGCTTTGATTTTAACGGATATCGATTTTTAGTATTTGCTTTGTTTCAAAAGTTTACGGGTATTCAGAATTTTCGGATCGAAACAAATAACGAATCGAATCAAATTTAACGGATAAAATGTTCAGCCCTATGTTTAGGAACATTTTTGTCTTCAGAGAGTTTGAGAAGAAACCTTGTTTTGTCTTCCAACGGAGTCTACACATCACAAATATAGTCAAAGTTGGTAATGACTTGTAATCCTTCTCCAAACTGGTTGCGCATAGTGACAAGTGATGAAGAAAGTATGATCAGATGTCTCTTCATTGTCACATCAGTGTGCACATAGTGGGTCAACAACCCTTATGCAACGATGTCTAAGATTAGCTTTCACTGCAAAAATGCTCTCGAGACCCAAGAAATGCTTTAGTTTAGGGATCGTATCAAGTCTCCAAAAATATCTCAGTGTAGTGCCAAAGGAGGTTGTCTATAGTCAATGCCGGTTCTGAGCCAAAATTTTAGGAAAAATTTCTAGTCTCTTTATCAAATAAAAACAAATATAACTCAAAAGTATGGTACCAAATGTAAGACTATCTGAAAACACAGGTAGTGGAATTAAATAAATAAAGAACAGGACTTTAAAGATGTGGTCCAAGTGGGTCCTACTAGACGCATCTTTGCCACCGAGTTGTCAACTCATTTTAATTCCCAGCCGTTGGATCTTTATCATCTTTCTAGCTTCAAAGCAAAGGTAAACTACCACCAACCAACCGTATTTGTTTACATGTTTGTATCATACTTTTGTTCGATTCAAATGTAACCTTCGTAATATATAGCATCTTACAATAAGGTCTAAACGGTGTTATTTTATTTTATTTTCAAAAGTAAATGAATTGATCTGTTTTAGTACCATTATCCATAAATTTACAGACATAACGGAAAAAGAGAGGCATTTAACCTCAACACTTAAAATCAAAATCTCAAACAAATGAGAAAAGAAGCTGTGACATAATGACATCTGTAAATCAAGTATACGCTAAAGAGTTAAGTAATCGTTTCTATTAACAAAAAATAAAAGAATCAAAAATCTAAAATGAGTGTTTGTGTAACAAGTATATATATGTGGGGTTTAATTTAACTAGACAGAAGAAGCAAGTAACCAAAGTGTGGTAAGTGAAGAAATGGAGATTGAGATCCAACAAAGGAAAGCTAAAGTAACAGAGAGTTGATACCTCCAGCACTCTGCTTCAAAACTGCAGCTTCCTAAATCCCCAAAGTATAAAACCATGACCCCTGCAGAGGACGAGGCTCCCGCTAGAGACAATGTCGATGTTACCTGAAACCCAGACACAAAGATGGTTTAAAGTTTTGAGTCTTTGATCATTTCTTGTGAGAGAAAGAGAGAGAGAGAGATACTTACCCAGTCTCCAACTACAAAGAGGCTAACAAAAACCGGGCTAAGAAGCGTTTTCTTTCTCAGTAAAGCAAAGGTGTCTAGTATCGCAAGACCGCAACTCCATATGACTTGCAAACCCATTGCTGCAATTAGGTAGCTGCAAAACCAAAACTTCTTAAGTGTAAGAACTAAAGAAAAGAGTAACAAAATACGCGAAAAGTTCACAGCTTTCTCCTCGACATATATGTTTTGACAATGTTAGATCGTAACAGAATCAAAGATTCAACAAATCAGATGACATGTGAAAGCATACAGCTACAAGATCTTCAAGGTAGCCTAACATCAGACTCAACTCACTAACTTGAACAGAGTAGAGACCAGAGGTGTCTAAACGAATTAGAGATTCTAAAGGAAGCAACTTTCTCAGGACCGGATCTTAAATCTTCCCTAAAACATCAAACCCACAAGCTAATCAATAACTCAATTCCGAGACTAAAGAGTGGGAGTATACCAGAAAGCAGTGTAGTTGAAGAATGCACCGGAAGAAACCATGTAAGAAATGGAGGCAGCAGCGAAAACACACTGAGAAATTCTCAAGACAAGACCAGTGAAAGTCCCTGGTGTTCCAGGGATGTCTATCATTTCTATCAAGACGACCCAAGTCCTCAAAATTTAGTCTTTCTTTACTTCTCCTCTGATTCTGGAATGCTCAGGCGGTTTTTCCGTCGAGAAAGAAAAAAGCTGAGGTTTTTGCGGTTTTCAGGGTACGAGATTGAAGGATCAGAGGAGTAGAATCTGGGAAAGTTGAAGACTTTTTTTTTTGCTGTTTGTTTTTTTCAACAGAAAGGGCACATAGAGAGGAGCAGGAGAAGAAGAACAAATGCGCATTTATTTGTTTATTGGAGGGGTGGAAAATTAATAAATGGTTTAGCTAATGGTGAGAGTGATGGACAAATTTTCTGGCGTTTCTTTAATTTAATTCATCTTTAAACTTTTGCATTTTTTGGAAGTTCACTTTTTTCTTTTGAGAAAATTATTTTTCAAAGTTTGGTTGAGTATTTTCACTTTTTGTTTCAAGTTCTTATTTGTACTTTACATTTCAGAATAGGAAATTCTGGAAAACGTATGTTAGCATTACAGAACAAAAATCATGTTAATTATGACAAATACATAAGATTAAAATTATTAGAAATATGTTTTGTATGTACTATGTAGTCACTATAAACTATTTAGTTTTAAGTAAATATTGTACTATAAGTAGTTGTAAATCTATACTATTAAACATAATAATTCATGTTTTTTTTTCCTTTAACAAAGAATTCAATTTTATCTAAAATACTTTTATTTTTTATTTTTTAAAATATTAATAACATTTTATTTTATTTATTTATTTTGGGTTTATATCCAATTACAGTATAAACAAATTGTTTGGGTCATAATAATCAAGATTATTCATTAATTAAATGTTTAAATTTAAAATTCCTTAATATCATTTGAAAAAAACATTTATTATACATAAATGAAATTAATCTTAAATATAGTCCATAAAATTAAATTGGTCATATTATTTTCTAAATTTTGTTAGATTCAAATCATTTTTATAAATATTATCTTCAATGGGTTAATAACAGTTTTTTTTATTTCATATTCTATCAGATTTTTAATTAAATGAATTATTCCTTACATTTTAACATGATTATATATACAGCGTTGGATCTACCGGTTCGTTCGTATTTCTAAATTAGATATAAAAATATTATTTGAAAATAGGACAAGTGACTTTTAAATTATTTATTTTTTAATAAAATGTTATAAATTTATTTAAATTTTATCAAAATGGTTAACAAAAAATATCCACACTTTGAAAAAAACGATTCAAAAATAATAGCAGCTTGTGAATTTAATAGGGATAAAAATAGTGTACATTGATAATTAAAATTATGAAACAAAATATATGACAAAAGAAACTTATTTCAATTTTAAAATCAAATTTTTTTATTCTTATTATATTTCAGTAATGAGAACATATTTTTAATATTGAATACCTATACTATTACATCACTACTGTTTTTAATATTTCAAACAAATACCATACTTTGAAAAGAAAAATAAATGATAAAAACATAAAATTTAATTGATAAAATTTCAAATATAAAATAATGATAAATTTTAAACCAAATGTGTTTTAATAAATAAAAATAAATTTGTGCTTTCGAAACGCATATTAAAATCTTCTTATTATTTAATAGAACACATAAACTAATATAATTATTTGTGACATTTAGAATTTCTACGAAAAATGGCCAAATCACGATTTTAATAAAAATTAACAGATAAGTATATACTAACACCAACAAACCTTTTTTGGACACTAACAACATTAAAACCCCAATATGATGAAAAACTTGGAGAATATTTTATTTTGAGTATTTCTGTTTTTATTATGTTGAACAACTTTTACTCAGTTAGTATATGCCCAACTTTATTTAATAATAAATCAAATTACAAATGATAAGATCACCATGTTGAAAACATCACTATAATATTAGATAGGAATGGTCCAGTTTCAGTCAGTTTAAATTTTGGATTCTTTCCTGGCTTTGTCACGTTGAGTCTATGATTTTTATAGCCACTGTAGAGAGAAACAATCCTACGAACAAAACAAAAAAACAATCCTACGACCAATGCCTTGATGAAGCGTTAAAGAGCCGTTGAACAAACTAAGACAACTGTGTGGCACGCAAGCTACAACTATTTTATAAATTTTTGTACGTTGGTTTGATGATGAATAAATATTTCAGTCTGTGTTATTCATCATCAAACCATCGTACAAATATTTATACCAATGAGGATCGGCTAGATAAACTTGAATAAAGATCTACACTTATTTAATAATATAATTGTATCTTTATCTGAACTTATAACTTAACATTATCCTAATAATAAAGACACATCGATCACTAGGTTTTCTGCAACCGATTTGAAAGTTCTGAGCCACGGTCTCATCTCCAACTTATCTGAAAACTCTGTGCCTCTAAAGATGATGAGGATGATGAGACTCTGGTTACAGATGATGACGAGG
Source organism: Sinapis alba (assembly GCA_012274485.2). NCBI lineage: Eukaryota > Viridiplantae > Streptophyta > Magnoliopsida > Brassicales > Brassicaceae > Sinapis > Sinapis alba. Next base: position 38,882 of record MU105810.1, on the reverse strand, counting down.
TTGGGAAGATCAGTGATGACAGTAACAGAAAATAATAGAACAGTGTATCTTCCCGAGGATATGCTTGTGGAGATACTCTCTAGGGTTCCAGATGCTTCTCTAGCACGGTTCCGTTGTACCTCAAAAGGATGGAACGCTCTTATCAAAAAAGAAAGGAAACTTGACTACAAGTCTCTTGTTGCCATCTTAATTGATCGTAGGGTTTATTTAGCTAGGCTTGATCTGCACGGCATTCACGACAGGAACATTGTCAAGGTAATAAGTCAGTTCAGCCTCAATGATCCTCTTTCTTGTTCTTCGGAAGAAGTCGATATACGCCACGTGTTTCACTGTGACGGCCTATTGCTATGCACCACCGTGGACAATAGATTAGTGATTTGGAATCCATGTTCAGGGGAAACCAGTAGGATGATCAAACTTCCGTTAGATCCCTGCTCTTGGTATGATACCTACGCTCTCGGTAAATCCTCATGCAACAAGTACAAAATCTTGAGAGTGCATCATCATGGGAATGGTTACTTGGGACCATGCCTTGTTGAGTACGAAATCTATGACTTCAAATCTAATTCATGGAGGGTTGTTGGTAAGACTAGAGAGTGGTCCATTCCACGTAGGTGGCGAGGTGGAAAGTCTGTGAATGGAAATACTTACTGGCTTTCTTTTGATTTTAGTCAAGACCGTCGAAGACCGAGAGATACCTTAAGATGTTTTGATTTTTCAACAGAGAGGTTTGGACTTGTGTCTCTTCCGGGTGATCCTCTCTCTTATTATGCTTTTGCTTTATCAGTGACTAGAGAAGAGCAAAAACTTTGTCTCATAACTTCTTCTCGTGATGAGGTACATAATGATATAGATGTATGGATGGGAACTAAGATTACAAGTACGGGAGACATGTCATGGAGTAAACTCCTAATAGTGGAACGAACCCATCGCTCCCAGTTCATTTTGCTTCATACTGGGATGAGTTTCTTGGCGGATCGGGAGAATAAAGTTATAGTGCATCCCGATAACTCTTGTGACTTCTTACACATTTTGGGAGAGGATAAATACATACAAGTGGGCCTTCATGATGTAGAATCTAAATGCTCACTTCCTGTCTACTGTGGTCCAACTTTGGTTCAAATCCAACAAGGTTCTTTGGGGGTAGGCACATGGTCATATGGAAAACACCACTAACGTGACTTGTAATTGGCACACTACTTTATGTTGTTATGATCCAAGTTTTCATGTTATTTGATAAATTATAATGTAAGTCTTCCTACTCGATAATTAGTTCCCATATAATTCCAATTTTTTTCTTTCTCTGCGACTGGAACAATATGTTTTGGTTATCTCTTATTAAATAAGCATGTCTTGTCCTCAAAAATCAACAAGACCACTGACGCTACTTACGTCTGTCATATATCTTGAATGGTCTTGAAACTTGGACACTTGCTTTTGTTTCAGATTGAGCTTTGTGTCCTTTTGACATGGTTGTAGACTTTTGTTGCATTGTAAATTAGGCATGTCTACTTTATGGTTTCTTGTCTCATCCACATCCAAATTCATAGTTTGTGTGATCAGTTATCAAGGATCTAAGGTCAACAAAAGAGTATTTAAAATCTGAATAAATCATCTAGAGTTTATACAAAACATGAACATCTCAGACGTGCATAGTGACTACTGGCTAGTGAGTATCAGGGTTCCTTTCGTAATGAAAAGTCGCAAACATTCTTTTTATGTTCAAATTCTTTGAGTCCAATTCATTCGATTACACAAACAGTTGATATATCTATCTTTTGATGAGATCATCTTATTATATAAAAAAGAGTTTCTCTCACACTAGAGAGAGCCACGTCAGAAAATAGTCTCAGGATAAAGCGACACCTGTCTAACAACAAAATTAATCTCTTTCGTTTGGTTTCTAATGGGCTTACGAGTTAATATTATGTATGTTTTGAATGACTTTATTTGGGCCAAAAACAGAAGTTAGCCCATTTAAACCTTCGTGTTCTTACCTTCTTCAAGAATGGCGAGTCTAGATTTTTAGGTTTCTTTGTATTTGCACGAGAAACGTTTAGTAACGCCAACCTCTGCTGGAATCCGCCGTTCGTATCACCAGCAATGGAAAACCGGAACCGTTACGGATTATGTCGTCAGTAACTCAGTCTCTCTATTCATTCCACTGTTTTTATTCAGTGCATTTCTTCTTCCTCAAGACGGTGAATCTGCAACTATAAATAGTTGAGTTTGTATCGTATAATTCATCATTACATGTTACTGCCTTCTTTGTTTTTAATTTGAGCTCTCCGGCTTTAACGAATCCATGGACGTTTTACTGCGAGCAGATTGGAGTGAAAGCTCATTGGACAGCAAAGAGGATGGTTTTCTTCCCGGAAGTTAGGGAGGAGATGGTGACTGTTCAATACCACCGTAGTGGGATCGAGCTAGGAGAGAGTGGAGTCGGGGAGTTCGTCTCCGATGGAAATGGCGGAGGATCTGGTGGTTGAGTAGGAGCTGCGGCTGCTGCTGAATTGAGGGAATGATTAGGAGAGAGAGAGCGTGAAGGGAAGATGCCATGTTTGTGGAGGTTGGGAAGAGGAATAGTTTGACCGAATGTGGGTTACATATCCCAGTGGAGCATAGCAGTCGTGTCTTATTCTTTGGTCTCCACGTTAAAGCAAGTGCGTTGAGTCCAAACGTCGTCTATAACGCCATCATTAGCAACAGCTTCCCAATCCTCATGATCTCTCATTCAATACTTCAATAGAGTGAAACTGCGAGTATAAACATGTATGTCTCAATCCCATGCAAATCATCACTTCAATCCTTTTACTCTCAAATTTGGGACGATAATGGCAAATTTGCAATGTCTGGTTTCAGAGTTGAAGTCTCGTAGGTATAGGGAAACAGTTGTGAGAAGGCTTCTGCATTTTTGGGAAGCACATAATGTGAATAAGAGTGGTGATATCATGGCTGTTTATATTGCTTTGGTGGAGGAGAAGGTATATTTTTTAACTTATGCTCTGATATTTTACACCAAAAGTAGAGCTTATTATTTCTATTAACTCGACGCCCCGTTTCTATTAGGTTCTCGGAGAAGACCAGCTTTGTTGAGATTGCAGAGAGAATTAACACTATCCTTACGTTGAATCTCTTTTTGTAGTTACAACATGGTCAACTCCTTCTTGGCATGTTCTTTGAATCTTTGTTACTTCTTAAGATTTCTCACGCACAAGTCAGGTATATCATATTTAAGTATTTCCATCTCAGATATTTGTCTTCAAGCTTTCAGTTGCCCCATAAGACAATCATATGGATTCTAATTCTACAAAGATATTTTGGTGTTGCAATTGGCAGAGGAAAACAAGCGACTAAAATATAAGCTACTGTGAATGTTTTTGCTATAATCGTATTATGCTTTTAGTGTATGGTCTGAAGCAGTTGTAACTAACTTCACGATAGACCAGGCAAGTAGATTATGAAACCACGAAGAGCTTCTACGGTTAATGGGATTGATTATACTGATTCACTTAATAAATGGAGTTATAGCTTTACAACAAATGTTTCTTGATTGCATAGCTTTTGGCTATTTTTGACCCGTTCATCAAGGTTCACTCTTTACTAAACTTCAAATTCAAATTTGGTATATTAGTTTTCTACCTCTTTAGATGGCTTTCACAATCAAATCTTCAGTAATTATATTGAGTCAGGAAATGAATTCAATATATTCTCTTCTGATTTATGTCTATATAGATAACAAATTGAACTCCAGCATAAAGTTACAATATTGGAATGTCATGTCTTCCTTCCTTATCATATGTAATCACTGCATGCACATGCTTTCATGGCATGAATAGTAGATAGTCAAGGTCTCAAGTCGCCCTTATGATGATGAAACCAGGATGAAGAAGACATAAAGCCATCTACAGTTCTCAAAACAGTGAAAAACTTGAAATGCTGAAATTCCATATGTCTACTTCAGCAAAGTACCTTCTTATTGCGGCGTTCTTGCACAAGAAACTCAGCTGCGCTAGATGCCATGTTTGACACCACAGAGGAAATAGATATGTGTTTCATTTTTGGTGTATATTTCTTATTTGATGACAAGTGTACATAATGGTAATTGCTCTGTTGACATATACATTTCGTGTTAATTCATTTGTTCATTCTTATTTATTTTTATGAGTTCATTTACAACTATTATTTTACTATACCTATGTGATAGTTTGACAAGAATGTAAAATGTATATATATGTTACAATGATACCCAAAGCGAAGGTATCTTAGTTTTTCCTCGGTAGGCACAGCACTGAGTCACATGCTAGGTTCATCAATATTTTGATTCCCTAGCGATCGTTACTTTTTGCTATCATATTTTTAATAGTTTTCTTTTTTATAACTTTTAAAAAAACTTAATTTGTATTCACTTTGGAAACTCACATAATCTTCATGAAGAAGATGAGTTATACACAATGAAACATAATAGTGAAACTGCAAATTACAATGATATGGCAATAGTTTTCATCAATAAAATAAAATTGTCATTTACTTTTTTGAGTCAAAAAATTTCTAATGTTCCACTGTCTGATTATCTGACAGAGATAGTCATCAATTGGTTAACATAAGATAATTTCTAATGTATTTTATTATTTTCTAAAAGAATCTATAATAAAGTTTAAATTTACTTTAATTTTTCCATAAAAATAACATTTCAGCATAAAGTACGAAAACAAATTATATTTATATATTTGTTTATATGTCTCTAAATGTTATTAAAGAGATAAATATAGAATATTTTCAAGATGTTCTAAGAAGCTTTTATTTCTCTCATAAACATATTTTTACCGCTGATAACCCATGCTCATGTTTTATCATGAGAATCAAATTTTATATAAAACAGAATAAATCAAGTAAATAACAGAAAATTAGCGATGATAATTGATGATAAGTGTTAGATATGTCAAAATGTAGATTTTATGTCATGTTGTTGAAATCTTATAAGAGATTATATTCCCATTTAAAATATTTTCCTAACTATATACATAAATTTAAAAACTAAAATAATTAAAAATGAAAATTTACTTACAAAACTCTTTGACTAATAAATAATATACAGAAATGTGCATAATAAATCCATAGTTTACATTATAAATTATGATTAAAATCTCTGCAAACCATGTAAAAGTTTTAGTACTTAAGTAATGAAATTCCAAAGAGTATGTATCTCAGGTTTTAAAAAGAATATGTTAATTGTTTTTAAAAAATAATCATTCCTGTTTATAGAAAAAGTATATTTAATTTAGTTCGAATACAATTTGAGGTCTCTTAAAAAAAAACAATTTCTACCAATAGGTCTTCCAAATCTTGACAACAAAAACATCTTGGTAGCTGATCTGGAATGGAAAATATAAACCATTATGAATCGCTTCCCCATAATTTGAAATCCTCTACTTAAGTGTTAAGACCAAGCAAAAAATGATCCAGAAATACCTATATTTGTTTCTAACAAACAATAGAGCTTATTCTACCAAAACCGAATATCACTCACAAATAAACTTAAGAAATGAGACCGATGAACACCATGAACACGATTTCTAACCCAACTGGATGGCTAATGTTTGAATTGCAAATTTCTCATCAAAATTGAGATTTTCTTTTTGGAAAATTATGCAAAGACCTTATGGATGGCACAAATCTCAAAAAAGAGTCATATACATTAGTTGTTAGATACAAATTATTCAACTGCAAATGACATAACAACTCAATTATGATAATGTTATATAAGAAAAAATTCAAAACAAAAATTACTTACAAATAAGTTAAATAACAATTTAAATTAATTTAAATTAATAAAATAGTGTATCTCAATTACAACTAAAATAATTAATTCCGCGCGAAGCGCGGACCATTTTTTGATATAGTTGATGTTTTCAGTTTGATCGAGACGTTTACTAGATGTATATATACTCGGGAACAATTGATTTTGCAAGGATGAAAATGGAATCATGTAAGCTGTTCATTGGTCGCCTATCTTGGAAGACCATTGAATATCGAGAGTATAGTACTTTCAGAGTTTCCCTGAGGTTTTACAAGTGGTGATCATGAAAGGTCGATCCACTGGCTGTGCTCATGGCTTTGGTTTCTTTTTCTTCGCTGGTCTCAGTGTTGCTGTGAGAGCCATATTGCTCATTCACTTCATTGGTGTTAAATTGTAAGTTTTCCATCAAATCACTTTTGAGCCATTACTTCATTGCTTCAGTACCAATCAATCTACTTCCTACAATAATTTGTTGTTTGGAACAGAGGTTACTGCTCCTCTAAGTAACGAATGTGGAAATGGTTGCTTGCCTACTGTTCAAGCGGTAGACAAGTGATTTTTTATTCCTCAGTTTCTAACTTTTAAACATATATAAACTTTTAGGACTGAAAGGTTATCTTTCAAATCCGAGTCGAGCGATTGGATCTCGACAGATGAAGCTTCACAGTCCAGATCATAGAACGCTGCTGCGAAGAAACGATTCAGGGCTTAGTTAAGACGCATAGAGATTTGTATATGTTATAAAAATCGGGAGTCAATGCAAGTGATGCTAATAAGAATAACCATATCTGCTTCTTAGAAGATGGAGATGTCAGTTCAACAGTGGTACAAGGGTCCGGTGTCCCTCTAAAAGGTTCTCTGACACTGTTCCGTCTTCTTTCCTTCTACATCTCCATCAACGACTATGTGCTTGCTCCTCTTACGATAGTACCTAGGCTTGCAGTTTGTTTAGGTTTTTCTTTTGGTTCTTTTAGCAATTGTTAGGTTTGGGATTGAGATTAATTTTAATTAGATAAGAGTTTGTAAAATGCAGCTGAGAAATACAGTTTATGCATCGCATATTACAGAAGCATATGATGATTTCGAGACGGAATCAATCTTGCACGAAGGCATCTATGTGGCTGCAAAACATTTGGTTCTTGGGTGCATTTTTTTGAGAAGTGAGTTATTTTTTGTTCCTCTTTGGCTGAATTTTCATGCCTCCTAAGTGAGCGTTGCTATGGAAATGTAAGCTGAAGCTAAAGTAAAAAAAAAGAAGCCCATAAGGTAATATTGCATTGCTTAACTTTACAAAAATTATGTTTCCTGATCGAACAGTTTGCTTGGTGCTGATCATGAATACAGAAGAAAACCTGCTAATTCTTTGTATCAAAATCTGTTTAACTAACTTGAATAAGAAAGCCAACCCATTTCCACATCGTTGATAGTAAAAAAAGTTGTGTGTTTTAATTTTATATTTGGGATTCAAAATAGATTTCACTACAATGTCTTTTTTCCTTTTTTCTTTTTTTTTTTTTAATTTCTTTTTTTTTTTCTGTTCCTAGCTTAATTGGGTTTGTTTGATGTTTATAATGTATAAAAACTCCATCTCCTCAAGAGTTCATACAAAATTTTCCTTAAAAGATTCAAAGTTTGGATATGGTCCTCTGCTTGAGAGTTAGTCTCCTCATTTTTCATCTTTATAAATACATAATAGTTTTGAAAAAAAAATAAAATCTTTAAGCTTATAGTACTGTATGTTAATTGAATTTTCATGGTTCTGATACATATAAACATTTTTTTTGGTATATTCTTTGTTATAGAGTCAAAACATTGAAAAACGTTAAATTATTTTACAACAAACAATTTAATTATAAAATGATGATAAAATATAAAGAATATAAACGACAGACAACACAAATCACTCATACTATATTTTTATTTCTTTTTGCCTTTTCTTTATAATTCTTATTTTTCCTTCTTTTCTTATCGATAAGCTTATTAGTACGAATATAATCAAAAATATCACACAAAAAAATAAACAAAGGCCAAAAAACAACCACAATTATTGATAATATCAATTACAAAACAACTATAATAACTATGATAAAGAGTTCCTCTAATTAAAAACATCATTCTCCATTATTTTATAAATCTTCACAAAAAGGATACAATGGTATTAAAATAGTGATTTCATTTTCTTATGATTGAATCCGATTGATTTATGTATTTTATAGTGTTATAAAACTTAAAACACTATAAAAGTTACAGTTCATGATTAAAAACAGCAAAAATACAATCATTTTAGTTACATCCAACTTAACATAAAATAAAATTTACATAAAATTATATATTTTATAAAAAAATGATCCATTAAATCCCGCGCGTAGCGCGGACCTTTCCTAGGAAATTGCCGAAAGGGTTATAAAAAGTTAAGAGACCGTCTTTTAATTCTGCTAAAAAATCCGTTCTAAGAGACCTTCAATAAACATGTTCTAAATCTTCCATCTCCAAAGCAGTATCTGTAACAAACTTGGTTGTGCTGATCGGATCCCCCTAAGGTGCCTCATCATGCTGTTTGTCGTTTGTTCTCGACCACAGTCTCACGATCAAGATGTCTTTCTTACACTCTTGTTCTGTCATTTTTTGATAACCCAAATTGATGGCTCACATTGTAATTTTCAACATGCGCGCAAGGGAAAAATAAATAAGAGAAACTCAAAAAGTCAACATCCGCTCATTACATGCCTTATACCACCAGCTGTGGTGAGAGCGACCTTGTAATATATAATCTCTGCCTAGCAGTCTAATACTACTAGTTTATAAAATGCTACTTTTCATTTGTTTATACTTGGTAAGAACAATCACGTCGTTTATGTTTTCCAACCATTATACAAAATAAAAAGGAGCGAAAAATAAAATAAAAGGAGTCTTTACATTCAATACTCTTGGGAATAATTACTTGCTATCCGACTCGTACTTGCTATTTGGTTCGTATTTGACTCGTAAAATCGAGTTTTTTTTTATCAAAGTAAAATCGATTATTCACCTTGACAAAATCAAATGTCAATTCATTTGTTTTAATTATTTACGAGTGTAAGATGACTACTAAATATAAAAACAAAGTATTACTTAGTGTTGTTTCTTCTATATCTAGTTATATTTATGTATCAATAAGCATTTAAAAGTAAAAGATGCATGAAATCATCCGAAACCCCCATCTGATTAGTTATTGCTTTATGATTAGACTTAGTCACATTCTTTGATTCATATAAATACACACATGTATACTTATATCTTTTATAACTTAGAGAAACAAACGAAAATACCAACACAAAATTAGATAAAAATGAAGGCGAAGTTGTGGTTCATTGCTTTACTTTTGATTCTCGTTTTGGTAATATTATCATCATCTTATATGGTTTCGGCTCAACCATACAAAATCCGCAAACTCGGTGAGTCATATATATATACAGAAATCTCCATCTAAATACATTTAATAAAATCTACCAATAGTACTATATATATGGTTTGTTCTATATTTTCTTATATGACTAATAAATAATAATAATAATTTATACAGGCGCAGATATTTACCTACCGCCTAGTAGAACATCACCGGCGCACCAATGTTGCTAGCTAGTTATGTGTGTTGTGTTGTGTTGTCTTGTGCGACATTTTGTGTGTATGTGCGTTGTTCACTTCTTTAACCCTGTCCAAACCTCAAATTTAGGAGGCCATACACATTTTAAGTTAATCATTTATAAGAAATTTTATATTTACAATTTAAGAACCATATAGATCTTTCAGTAATCATGATCTAAACGTTGTTTTGAGTTTTCATTTTAGACAGATTTATATTTAGATGTCGCTATACCATTGAGAAAGAAACAAACTTGATAAAACTATATCCATACCAATCAGATACTTGAATTTTAGAGTCTTCAAAATGTGTATATATGATGATTTTGTTTTTTCTTTCAACGAGCTATCCATTTCAACAAAGATTATCATTTCAGCCATGCATAATCCAATTTTTTAAAATTGAAAACGTGTCATGGAAGGACAAATCTTGAGTAGAAGCAATGTCAAGCATGTATCATCTCAGCCACATTTTCCATCGTTAGCAAATGTAAATACAAAAACAACATTGCATTAGATATTTTACTTAGAAACTTCGTAATATTTATTCGTAAATTAAAAGTGTGTATGAGCTGAACTATTTAAACCGAAATAGCGAGTCAATCATCTCCGTGAAATCATAAGAATCAAAGACCTAGTCTTCTCTAATTCTATCTCTGAATTTTTTATCTTTATATTAAAGTTATAAACTTTTTATATGTAACTTCTCCATAACTTCCTCCCCAAGATAATATATGAATCATAAAAGGAGCAATATCTCTGGAGAGACTTTGTCTCATCAACCATTTAAATTAAAACGAGTGAAATCATCCGAAAGCCCCATCTGATTAGTTATTGATATATGATTTTAACTTATTCACATCTTTGATTCATATAAATACACACATATATACGTAAGCGTCATATATCAACACAAAAGATAGATGAAATGAAGGGGAACTTGTGGTTCATTGCTTTACTTCTGATTCTTTCTTTGGTGCTCTCATCATCTTATATGGTTTCGGCTCAGCCATACAAAATCCGCAAACTGGGTGAGTAATATACATGCAGAAAGCTCCATCTAAATACAATTTTTTAGAGCATGTTTATTGAGGGCCTATTAGGGTGAATCTCTTAGCGTGATTTAAGAGATGGTCTGTTAGCTTTTAACTAAAAAAGTTAAAAGAACATCTCTTAAATCCCGCTAAAAGACATGTCCTATAATAATAACTCTCTCTCTCTCTCTCCCTCTATAATAATAACTCTAACAATTGTACGTTAGCGACATACAATGGCTTCACTTCTTGTCCTCTTCATCTTCATCTTCTTCATCACCATCTCCTCTTGTTCTGCTCAATCCTACAATGTCTTGTCTTTCGGAGCTAAACCGGACGGAAGGACAGACGCAACCAAAGAGTTTATGTCGGTTTGGGAAAACGCTTGTGCCTCGTCTCGTCCCGTGACCGTTGTGGTTCCTAAAGGCCGGTTCTTGTTAAGGAGCCTTAACTTCGATGGGTCTAAGTGCAAGCCCAAGCCCATCACGTTCCGTATGGAAGGTACATTGGTGGCTCCGGCTGATTATAGAGTTATTGGTAATGAAGATTACTGGATTCTTTTCCAGCATCTTGATGGAGTCACCCTCTACGGTGGAATTCTTGACGCTCAAGGAACTTCTCTATGGGGTTGTAAAAGTTCCGGGAAGAATTGCCCTAGAGGAGCCACGGTACGTAACGTCCTAGAGACCAATCAATTTTCCTTGTATTAATTCATATATCAATATTATCTAGAGTTTTTTAATAGTTGTGGTTCATAGATAAAAAAAAATTGATGTTTTCAACTTTCAATATAAAAACATTTCCAATTTTTCGTATGATATGATTCTTTTATATTTTACGGTTTGTTTTATTATAAAATAATTGTAGTTTTAGAATTTCAATGTAAATTTTTATTAATTTTATGTGCTATATGACTTTTCATATTCTCCAATTTATTTTCCATGCTTAAAATGAAACAAAGAGAATAATATTTTTGTTTAGAAAATATATAAAATTGAATATCTTTTAATTGATGTGCACCAAACTAAAATTTCAAGTAATGGAAAGAGTATAAATAAATTTAATAAATAAGAGGGTGTTTATCATGTGAATGTTACAGACCATAGGGTTTCAGAGCTCAAACAACGTAGTGGTCTCAGGGCTGACGTCACTCAACAGCCAGATGTTCCACGTCGTCATCAACGGTTGCAACAACGTGCTTAAAATTTTAACCACAAGTTAGGTAAAAAAATGTTCAGTTTCATCTTACAGTTGTCTTCTGTTTCTTCTTAATCCGAGAACACTAACTTGAAATCAATATAGCAAGTACCAATTTCTGCAATCACAAACTTTAAATAACGCCATGCTAGGAATTTTTTATATTAAAGACCATTTACGAAATGAATTTTTCTTTTTGCTTCTTTCCAGTTCGAGATGAAGGATTCGAACTGTTGTTTAGTGACCATGACCAATACTCCAGTTAATCCTATACATATTATGCTATTAGGAAAATAATTGTGATAGCCCATCGGTACTAATGATTATGATTAGATATCATAACTTATGATGTTCAAACTACATAATCTCCTAATTAAGATGTATGGTCTTGTAACAGACCCAAAGTTTCGAAATTTGATCAAATATATGGGTCTTAATTGTTCTTGCAAGAATCTCCACAACCAAATCCTCAGGAAGATATATGTGCTATCCCCTTGATTAACTTTTCAAAGGTAACACTTTCAAGACACCCTGGGATCTCAAGGAAACTAGGCTAACTTGTTTGAATGAAACCAAATTCTGCTCCACAGTTTCCGTTGTCTGGGTGGACTAAAAAAAACCTTTGTAACCCAAGTTACTTATATATAATATATACATACACAAATTCCTCGGCAGCTGCTTTACCATTAAGGTTAAGTACCCTTCTTATCCCTTCATCATTATACCTTGAGAAGAAAACAAGTCGGCATGGACAAGACACAACATTTTCTCGAGAAGGAAAGATAGATAATCGCATTGATATATCATATAATTTGTTAGGAAGGAAGATGATGATCACCAACGAAACGACTTTATGGTAAATGATGAAATAAATAAATATACATTTTAATACACTAAGTGCCAAAATTGTTAAGATATTACAATTTGTGATTAGTTTGACTTGTTAGAAGTTGATACTATTGTACCAAAGTGTCAAAAAAAATTGGAGATATCTTTAACCCAAGCTTTTATGAGGATTTATTCCACTGTTCGCGGGTCCCACTGACATATGGGGTCCGTGAACAGTGTAAGAAACCGTTCCAAAAACTTTTAAATAAGAACCGTTTCTTGCACTGTTCATGGCCCCATTGATACGTGTCGGCCCGCGAGTAGTTCTTTTTTAAAAAAGAAGAAAAAAATTAGACAAAAAAAAATCTCATTTTGGGGTTCTATGGATAATCATGCCCTTAGACCATGTTTATCCCTAGTTTCTAGAAGGTTTTTTACACAAAAAGGTGTGTGGACCCCATACCAAACCAAAGAAACGGTCCCAAAAAATGCAGAAGAAGGATCAATTATTGCATGTTTTTTGCTGTTTACAGGTATCACCGACACGTGGCGGCCTACGATTGATTTACTTTTTTTTTCTTTTCTTTTTTAAAGAAAAAGAAAAAAAAAAGTAAGAAACCCTTTTGGATTTTAAGGGATAAACATGCTCTTAGACTCAAGTAGCTAGTCTCCAGAAAAGAAACGCAGTCTAGCGGATAAACCTTTTCTTTGGATTTTCAAATGGATTGAGATCCCGTCCTCGATGTAACCACACAGATGTAATTAATCTGAGTGATAAATTATGAAAATGGTGTGTTACGCACATTTTTAAATCTGACGTCACACTCAACCACACATGCATGGTTATACCAAAATGTCTTTAAGAATCCTTATTAGTAAAATGCGATTAGTTTGACTGGTGATTAGAATTTGATGTTTTAGTGCTATATATCCATATTTGATTTTAAGTGTTTTAATCGACCAATATCAATCTATATAAATAAAATTGAATATATTCTTTCTTCATGAAGCCATTTCAACATACCCTATTTCAAATGGTGACATGTGTCACTACTTCTTACCTATGTTTTTATTAGTTTACAATTAGTAACTGGCCTGAATTGTACTTCTTTGGACTGTAGTGTCAGGGAGAGAAATGCATGACACAAGTTTCTTGTTATGTTGTGCAAAGTTGTGTGACAATCCGTTCCGTGGACTTCAGCTCACAGCCCTGCAGGGCATCAACTCCAACCTCTCACTTATGAACCCTCATTAATTCCATAATTAGATTGTTGGTACACTTGACGTTATTCGAACCCAAGACCTCACCCTTTAACAACCTTTCTACATGACAAACTGTCACCAATTGATTTACAGTTCAATTGGTGACAGCTTGTCATGTTGGAAGGTTGTTAAAGGGTGAAATATTGTGTTTATAGAACGCCAAACGCATTAATAACCTATATAAAAAAGTCAGTAAAAACTCACATATAAAATGTTGGGATCGATGTCTTACAAGATTGTGAACCGGAATCCGTGGAACGAATTGTCACAAGTTGGCTATGGGGTCGAGCTTTTATTTTACATATATTTACCAGTTTCGGACAGCGTAAGTTGAAAGAAAACTTTTGTCTCTCTTCTTTTGTGTAATTTAATTATTAAGATTCGTTAGCATCATGCGTATCTTTGATCACCATGTATACTAAGATAATGACACCTGCTTCTACAATAGATTATTACATAATCGTTAGTTAGATCTGAAATAAAACAAACTGGAATAAATACTTTAAGAGAGAGGTAGTGTTTGTTCCTTAACCAAAAGATAACTCGATATTTAAATCAAGACATAAAGACAAAGGGAACCACATGAAATCTGTAAAGATGGTAACATATTGAAATCGGCATAACTCTAGTCAGTTTTAACTTTGGATTCCTTTTTGGCTTTGCTGAGTTTGTGCTTCATTGTCACGAAAAAGAGCAATGCTCCTACTATGGCCAACGCCTTGATGAAGCTTAAGAGGCGTCGAAAAAATTCGTTACCTCCGAACAAGGCAGGATTTGTAACTGCCTGATCCGCAAGCTACACAAAACATACATTATACTCAGTCCTTACAAAGATCTAGCAGTCTAAACTTTATTACACATGTGTCTCAAGAACGCACCTCACGGAATTTCGATACGGCTTGCTCCAACTGCTGCTCGTCAAAGTTTGACTTGTAGAAATTATGTGCGGCATCATACGACATAGTTTCGTTTAGGACCTAAACAAACAAACAAACCAGGAGACAAAATAAGAAAACACTGAGAGTCGAAAGATAATATAGTGGCTGAAAAGTAAGATATAGATGTTGTTATATACCCTCTTGAATTTGAGGTAAAACAATCCAAGTTCTTCAACGTCGATACGATGGTTGTAGAAATCATGATGTATCATTGTAGCAATGCCTTGTTGTAGAAGCTATATTAACACAAGGAAACATTTGGCATTGCGGCTCAAAATAAAATTCTTTGATAATAAAATGACCTTTATAAGGAACTGCATAATATTTCAGTCTTAACTCTTTTATATATTTAAGAAGTTATTTAGTTCTAGTTAATTAGAGTTGGTTCTAGGGTTCAGGCTTATAACAAAGAATTGCAACATAGAAGGAACTGTGTTTCAATAGTTATGGTAAAACTCTGAAGATTCTTAGAGAGTAAACGGAAAAAAAAACTTGTCGTTAAATTGATATATATATAGAACAATTCTTTCAAATAGCTATTTTTAAGTTTTTGTCACAAAGATAACTCTCGAAAAATAAAATAACTAAAATAGTCTTTTTTATTTTGAATTTTTTTTTAAAAAAAAAATTGGAAACTCCATTCCTAAATTCACCTTTAACTCTAAACCCTAAGTCTATATTTGTTAATCTTAGAGGCATAAATATATATAAATACATTTTTAGCCTTTAATAAAACTTATTTTAGTCATTTTTAACTATTTTGTGAAAAACAAACTAAAATGAACTATATAAGAAAATTTCTCATATAGATTATATATTATAAGAGAAAAATGTACCAAGAGGAAGGCTCCAAAGAAGCTGCCGTAGATGAAGATAAGTCCACCAAGCGTCTTCACTATGATACTAACTGCCATAAGATGCTTAATCTGATCTCCTGAATAGCCTAACTTCGGTCTCCAGTAATCTTCTGCTCCTTCCCAATTGGATCTGAGCTCCATGTAACTAAAAAATATAACACAGCCAAAAAATCCAAATTGTTCAGCTTAATCAATAACAGAGTGGAGCATCTGATATTGCTAGGAACTTCACATCACACATAAGTTGCGATCTAAAGTAATAATAAAGGACGCTAGTCCATCTACCATAAAGAAAATTAAAACTTCAAAGCATCTTGCGACGTTTCTTATGGTTCTTGAAATCATTATGATCAAACCCTATTTGTATTATATATAAGTAAAGATAGTGAAAACAGAGGAGATGGTTGATGAGTCTTACTCATGCCAAGCAGAGAAGAAGAAGGAGGAGGCAAAGAGAGCTCTTCCAATAGTTTCCACATAAGGGAACGTAGCAACTTTTTCCCCTAAATTGTTAACTTTTCTTTGCACAAAATCCATCTCCGGTTACTATGCACCCTAATAATATAAGCCAGACGAAAGATGATGATGAGGACAACAAGTTAATTTCAACGACTATGTACAAAGAAAGTCTTACTCTTAACTAGCGTATGGAGGAATTTGAAGACGAAGCCCAAATAAGAATTGGTGATAAAATGATGATTTACATGAGAAATTGCAAGTCAGTCTTCTTCCTGAGAAAAAATATTAAAAAATGCACGTTCTAAGCGCAACTTAAGAATAATTAAACTATTAAGACGACAACAAGAAAATGTGAATCTGTAGGTTTTTAATTTGGAAACTGTAAGGAAACGTAGCTAAAGAAAATTAAGGAGCGGTGATGTGCATAGTAAAATGTATTGACAGCTGTAATTATGTTTCTACGGTGCACCATCAATCAATATCTCATTCTTTTATCACCCAAAAAGCAAGGCACTGTTAAAAAAATAAACTTTTTAAATATAATTATTGCAGATTTTTTAAAGAATAATTTTTAAGAAAAATAAGAAATAATCTCTTAGGTCTCCAATTTGAACACATCCAAAACAATGGCTGTAACAGCTCTTGACACTTATTTTAGGTATCCGACACTTGGCTACATAACATGCAAGACTTAAACATTGGATAGACACTTGTTATAACACTTCACACCAGAAGTAAATTGTTCCTAATTCCTTATGTGCAAAAAGAGTTGATAGATGGAAACAACTCATACAAGGATTTGGTGAAAACAAAAGTAGGGAGACTACGAAGAGGTAGGCTGTGCGTCAAAGAAGAAATTAAGTTCAAGGAAGAAGAACACTGCCGGCAAAATCCACATAACAATCTATCTAAGAAGGTGATTTACTTGTGTGGTTTTTTTGTTCGGCGTTTTCATTACAATCTTGTTTAATCTAGTTTGGTAAGAAGATAGATCCCACTTTAAACCCACATAATTACATTAATATCACTATTGTTCATTGTCTTCTTAATTATCATGAAAATTATGAGTCATGGCAGACAAGACACCTACTAATCTTATTCTATAATTGATAATATGTTCATACATACTAGCATATGCTTATAAAAATACTCCTTTCTATACTATAAAGTATAAACCTCTTTCGTTGAAGATGGGGTTATTGACTTATATGCTAGCAAATTAGTTGTCATGTGAACGCCAATGGATCCAATCTAACCCATAATGTCAGTATTATATTTAAGGGAGATATTATCCTAAACAACTGTGTTATGCAACGCACATCTCTATCATATAATTATTTTTAATTAGCAGTGTTTTTCTTGGGGTAAACGTTGACTTTAAAAACACCCAAATCATGATTCTCAGTTTCTCTAAGATATAAAACACATGTAAATCATTTTATAATGATCATATTAAGGCTTTAATTTGTTAAAGACGAGCCGGTCTGCGTCAATAATGGTGTTTGTTTATTACGACTTAATAGCTAAACCAACTTCCTCGTCAATGGATGCCTCTATTTTCCATTGATCCCTATTATTCTTCTCAACTTATAAACTTTCTATTTAGTTACTTTTTCTTCGCTAAAGATTCATCAAAGCCTTTACTTTTTGGAACAAGTAAGTATCTCTGCACCCTAATCAACACCTCAATTCTTGTTTCTTCTAGTGAAGCACAATAAATGAGAGAAAAAGTTACTTTTAGAAAGAAAAAAAAGTAAAATCATTTTGTTTCTTGAGTCCTTGGCTTAACAAATGATTCTCATAACGATTCTTATATATATATCCTCTCTATGATGATTTGAAGTGTTTTCCTGTTTTGACCGCTACTTATTCAGATTTCATAGATAAAATTGACATCAAGAACACAATCTGAGGATGTCAAACGTGAAGAACATGATGTGCACAACTTTAACAAGGTCAATGCCAGCAATTGCATTATTCGGTAGAACGGCATTTGCCCTTGTCTTTATCATCTCTGCTATCCAAGAGTAAGAAAATTAAAGTAATCCCTCCAATATTTGAATCAAGAATTAAGGCTTGACTCTTTATGTCGCGTACATGATCTCAGCTATGCTGATCATTTTGGTGGCGGTGGCGGACCGCTAGAGAAGACGGTAGGACCAGCAGTAAATGTGATGACCAAATATGGCTCTAAGGTTCTCACGTTTTACACGGGAATGCAAGTGGTCGCATTCGATGTTAGACTTTTAGAGTTTTCACTCATAACAGCAAAGGGAACTGCAGCTTTGTGGTTCATCTTTGGACAATCTATGCCTGCTTACTTCTTGGTATAACCATATAATATTTTCATCTTGAATTGTTTTTTGTTTTGCAAGATTCTGATCTCAAAACATGTTTTCTTGATTCAGCTCGCAACTCAAATGCTCTCAACTGTTATCCCTTTCCCTACAAACCTGAACGACTTCACTCAGGTTAGTAATTAGACTTGACGCCTCGTAAATCCAACACATATTGGACTTATGTGATCAATAAATTAACAAATATTGTGATTGATTTGCAGAACTTGACGTTAGTGGGTGCGTTGCTCTATTACATTGGATTAAAGCACAGTATCGACAACCTCGAGGAGGGAGAGAAGAGCAAGGAGGAGGAGAAAGAAGATGGGAAGCCCTCCACTTCCAAATCCAAAGTAAACTAAAATGTGAATTTCACAAACTCATTTTGCTTTGTTTCGGTAGTTGTTATTGCCTCTGTCTTTGGTTTCGTCGTTGGGTCTCCTTTTCGTCCCCCCCCGAGCGCCTTGTTGAATATGTATTTTACCTTCTTTTTAATCAGACAGCTCTCTTTGATAATCAGTTTTTGATCGAATGCTTTGTCTTTTGTTATGTTTCCTGGTTCCTCTATTGGATTGTTCACCCTATGAAACGTAGAGTTGATATGGTTATATCCGAGTTATTCTAAAAAAAAGCAATGTACGAGTTACGAAAAAGTTTTAATTGCGTCGTTTTTTTTTTGGTTTTATATATTAGACGTCTCTTTCTGTCTTGTAGACCCTGAGTCCCTAACTCGTGCAGTATTTCTCAGATTCGGTTTTAGTACCCTTCTAAAACTAAGAATTAAGACCACGATTAACCCTAAGAATTTCTACTGAGTTTTTAGGATTTTTTTTTTACTTTTTTTTTTTTTTTTAATATTTTAACCAATCGCTGACTGCCACATGTCCGTGGAGCCCGCGAACAGTACAAGAATTTCTTAAGAATTGGCTTTTAGAAAAGATGTGGGTTTTTAAAATTTTGTGGACCCTACTTCCTAAGAATCAATCGAAGAACTCCCATTAATCTTGCTCTAACCTCTAGTTAATTCGCTATTATCACTTTCTTTTTATGAATCCTTCTTGTTAAAGCAAAGAACTATTGGGATTATTCATAAATTTTCGAAACAAATCAAAATATTAAAAATTAATTTCTTTTTAAAATTAAATAAATAATAAATACTAAAAAATTAATGATGGATATCCGATCCGTTCTGTCATAATTTTTTTATAAAAAACAATAATTTTCTAAAAATATTTTTTTATAAGAAATTTTTATTAATTTTAATAATTTATAAGATATGTAATTTCACTAATTTTTACTGTATATTTTATATTATATAAAACAATTTTTAAAAAAAATTGTATGACTTTTCATAAATCACAAATACTAAAAAATAAGGTACCATTTGATCTCTGCCCACCCTTAAGAATTACAACACTAGAACATACACAACTTTAAACCATGAGTAGATAAAATCATCAATTCCACCTTACACACAAGGCTCATATTAAGGATGATCATTGATAATATGTATCAATCGTTCAACACCATAATAAGTCATTATATACAATTTTTTTTTTTTTTTTTGAATATTCCAGTGACCACGTACTGCGATAATCTGAGTGGAGACGGATTCGAACTCAGGTCCCATAGGATCTATGGAACGCCATGCTACCATCCGACCACAAGCACGTGGTTGCCATTATATACAATTAGAAGAACGAAGACATGCTTCATATCTTAAGACTACAATCTGAAACCAAGACATGCTTCAAATCTCAAGACTACAATCTAAAACTAAGACATGGCATCATCCGTAAAAAAAATGTGTATCTCAACATGAGAACTGTAAAAAATCTCCTTTCCCCCGGTAGAGATCCACTTAGAATATAATTTAATTCCATCAGATAAAACGAAGAAAAGTTATTTAAATAAATCTTTTTAATTTTTTTAACCAAAAAAAACTATAGAGGAAAAAAAAACTAAAATAAATTTCATGAAAAATATATATAAATTTAACTATTCTTAACTTTATGATTTAGAGTTAAAGGATATAAGTTTTGACGTTTTAAAATTTTAAAAGTAAATAGATAAATATTAAAATTTTAAAATAATTTTTTAAAAAATAGTTTCAAAAAATATTTTAGAATTTCAAAAAAAAAATTGTCCATTTTTTAAAATAAATTTAAAAATATATAATTCAAAACTATAAATAAATTATTTTATTTTTTGTTTATATATCTATAAAACAAGGAGTAAAAGGTTTTTTTTACACTTTAATAAAAAAAAAAATTATCTTAGACTATAGCCACTAGGAACACAAGCTCTAAGACATTTTTTGTTTTAAAGGAGATAGAACTCCAAACAAAAGCTCTATCTCTAATATTTTTTGGTCGAATAGCTCTATCTCAAATCAAAACATCAAAACAAAGGTAGTACGTGTGGATAATTGGATTTTTAGTAATATTAAGATTGGATTTTAATCGTAATCAGTTAATGATTTGACTAAACGTGTTCTCTAAACTAGATAAAAGTACACGAAATAGGTCACGCAAATCAAAGAAGAATTGACATAAAGGACTGATAAATGGACACGTATACAGTTACTGGCTTACTTCAATTATAGTTTGAAAACTTCCCTGTTGAACTTTGTATAGATAGTGCTTTGAGAGCAGGATCAACGCAAGAGAAGCATAGGGTATCTTATTTTTATTTTTTTTTTATTTTTTTTTTTGCTTTTTCCTCAAAAAAAAAAAAAAAAAAAAAACAACCAATTGCGGGCCGCCACGTGTCGGCGGGGCCCGCGATTGGTGCAATATACCGTTTCTTCCCGGCGATTTTGAAGCCTTTTTTTGTCTGGGTTCCCGTGCATTGCGGGTCCCTCTTCACTAAGAGACGAATGCAGTCTCTACATTGATCCTGCTCTGAAATTTCTTTTCTATATTTTTGTCAAGTAATCAAATGCAATTTCAGGCCCAAGAAATAATATCCAACAATCTATTGCCGAAGATAAGCTTACAAGTCATATCAATGATATCGCCACATTACCTACCGGCGCTATCACGTTTGACGTCAAAGATAAAAGATTAAAAGACATTAAATTTCTTGATGTTTCACCACTTTCATGATTTAATATTTCGGCCATAGTACTTGGGACATCTAGAATCTTGTGACTATTCATTTCACTACCGAGCCATATTGATTAACTACTAGAAAAAAAATCATCTTTGTGAAATTGTTATGCTACACCTCTTGGTCTTAATCAACCGTTGTACTGACATTCTCTTCATGCCTTCATCTCAATTGATGCCGCGGCTAAGGTGTAAGTGCAAAGCTTCTCTTCTAGGTGATTATTTATCTCTTTTCCAAGGAGCCTAATAGCAAGATCTTGATATTTTCTTCTATTGTCAATGTTATCCGCTCTGCTGCGGACTGAACTATGCACGACCGACTTTTGAATCCTACCTAGCTGAATTAGTAAATGCAACAACATTAATAAAAAAATTAAACATTTTCCAATAAATAAATAATAGAAGTGCAAAATCTTTCATTTGAGAAACTTATTTGACACACATCAAATTATTAAAAGTAAATACTTTTTAATATAAAAATTTGTTACAAACTTATTTAAACAAATTAACTAATGTGAATGGCCTAATCTCCCTTTATATTTCAGTATTTTTTTTCCTTGTTACCTTTTTCTTTGATAAAGTATTTTCTTATATATTATTTCTGTTTTATAACTTAAGATATTTTGTATAAAGCACAAGAACTAATAAATTTAACTTTTTAGATGATAATATTATCAATAGTATAATTTAAAATAAGAAAACTAATCATAAGAATACATTAAAATATTATTAATTAATTAGTTTTTACTAAAATTAAAGTACTTTAAAAGTATTAAAATATCTTATATTTTAGAACTCAAATTTTCTCCAAATCCTATATTATGAAATAGAGGGAGTAATATAAATATGGAAACATTACAAAAAACTAGAAAATAATAACTGCATATTGAAAAGAAAAGTTATAACCAAAATCGGTTGAAAACTGGTTTTAAACCGACAGTTTGCTAAACAACCACTTGCAGTAAAACCGCGACCACCCCTAACTAGATATGAGATTCCATCAAATCGCAAGACAGCACCTAACGGCGAGCTAGAACCTAACCAGGGAGAAGCCGCGACTCCACCACCAGACGAGATGGTAACGTCTTTGCGACATAGGCAAGAAACAAAAACTGGTGGCGACCTCAACTCTGAGTTGATTTGAGCAAGAGAACCTAAAAAGTTACTCAGTAACAACGATGTTCTTTTCTTTGATACCTCCTTTTATTTTTTGATTTAGTAAGTTGCTCAGTAACAACAATAATGTAACATTATATAAATTTTAATATCACTACAAAAAAATAAGCGATAAATGTATGTACATAGTCAACAGTCAATAGATTTAATTTTATTGATATGTTAATAATTATTTGAATAACAATTTGATAGAAGTAAAACATGAAATAATGTGGTTAATAGTGAATAAAGTGACTATCAACAATACTTTGCTTGTGCTCTGGCGACTAAACACAAGCAAAAGTAAAAGAGAATAAGAACGCGACTCTCTCTCAAATAAGACCATAACCTAAAGGCAACCTTGCTTGTGCTCTGGCGCTCGGCTGTTACTACCGTCGCCAGACGCGTCCCTCCTCATTTCTTCTATTTTCTCTTTGCTCTCTCTCCTTCTCCTTGTGTTTGGCATCAAACATGTTTGGTACCCTAGCGGAGGTCGTCTAAGCCTAGATCCGTTGTTTTGATGGTTGTTCTTTAGTGTTTCGATGAGATGTAAGTGGAGAAGGAGTTTGAGTTGGCTTTTAGGGTCGGTACTTGGCGGATCTGATTTTGCCTTTTTGAGATATGATCATTCTTCCAGCGGTATAGGCACGTGAGTCTCGGTGTTGGCTCACTCCTCTGTTCATATATGTTTCTATGCGACTGAGTTCGATGTGGAGATGAGCTTTGAGCCTTTTGTGAGACGAAACTTGGTGTCTTGTTTTGAACCACGTGCTTTCGTTCAACGGAGGCGGTAAGTGTCTCTATCTGTCAGTGTGTTCTCAGCAGTCTGGTGGTTGTGTCTCTGCGGGATGGTTGAGGCTCCGACGTGTGTAGCTCAAGGGTTGAGGGATGTCATGTTATCTATGGCAGTCACGTCATCCTTCTCGGCATTACCTTTCGTTTGCCTACTCTTCTCTCTTCTTGGGTTAGGCTTAGCTCGGGACATTTCACGCATATCTCTGAGTTTTTTCTTCTCCGTTTTACCAGTTTACTTTCGAGTCTCCAGCGGAGTGTTGCTGTGATGTGCAATTATGACCTAATTGAGTTTTCTTATTCGTGCCAAAGCGTGGATTGCAGTTTGATTGGATTAGTTGGGTTTCGTCGGCAAAGAGACCTAGTGGGAGACTGGTCATCCCAGTGCTAAGGTGGCCACTTGGTCATCAAAGCAATTTGATCTTCTTTTTTTTTTTTGCAGATTTGAAGAGTTTGCACTACGTTACTTTTTCGCTGCAGCGCGTTTTGAGATATATGTTTTTCAGTGGTCTCTAGATCAATGCCGGTGACCGACTCTCGGGTATGCTATCTTTATCTCCTTTCCATTTGGCCGTAAGAACTTAAATGTTGGATGAGATAATAAGCTTAATGAGATCGTCAAGAATTATCTATTTAATTGATGTTATAGTATCATTAACTGAGGCAACAAAGTGAACATCACCCTTTTATAATAATCATTGACAATTGAGAATGAGAGATGATAACCTTTCGGATTTCGTTAGCGGAACACGTCGATATAGTAGTTGAACAAAGCTAATTAGATTATGTTTAAATTAGATCATTTTGTTTGATTTAGGCTTGTAATCAAATTTTGAATTCTCTTGAATAAAGAAATATTTTTTTAAAAAAAAGTGATGCAGAAAATTCATGATAAATCGCGCTTAAATAACTCTGTACTCATGTGTTCTCCACCATTGTATGGATCGAAAATAGGCCACAAGTGCAAATACCTTAGCTAAATGTGAGTATATTATTACAATACTTTATTAAACATCAACTTGACCTATAAAATAAAATAAATCAATAGTAATGAGAAACTGTCAAAATCTGGCGGTGGCATGAAGAATCAGTTAAACCAAGTCCATTGGATCCTAGTTACAGTGGGTCCCTCCTCTCAACGTCGGTTCTTTCGTTGCTTTCTCATTATTCATCGTAATCATCCTTTTTCTTTTTCACATGTGAATATGAAAACAACCCTAGAACAGAAGAAATCGTGAAACTGGTTTTAGGATGAGTAACAAATCAAATTGACAAAAACAAACCTAGTTGCGGTTTATCAAATGCTGTGACTCATCGAATATTCTTACTATAAATAACATTATTAAATTAGTAAATTAGGGGAAGGAAGTAAGAAACATAGAATATTATTAGGTAGGAAAAAATAGATTTTAGAAGAAATAAAAGAAACGTAGGACTGGGAAATCCAGCAAAGCCACAGAAAATAAAGCAGGAAAGTTAAAAAAAAACAGCTAAGTCCTCTCTTTCATTATCTTTGACCATACCCAAACTCTGTGTACAGTCCACATAAAAACACACAAACTTTCTATGCATGACACACGCACACGCTTTTATATGTATATAAACACACGCACACGGCTCACATATCAAAACTCCATCTTCTCTCTCAGATCTTCACGGACGAACCACACATCTCATTTTAGCTTCCAAGTCTCTTATTTAGTCCTCTTCTTCAACACCCGTTTAGTTCAGTTCGCTCTTTATGTCTACGGCGATGAAGACACCGGGCTCCAGCTCTGGTTCCGTTAATCAGCGGCAGCCCAGTCGATTGCAAAAGCGACCTCCGGCGTTAAACATAGTTCCTGCTCCGGCTAATAACTGGAAAACGGCTATACCTCTCCTCTCGCCGCTAGCTCTTTCCCCAGACTCACCCGTCTACCAACCGCCGGTTGAGAATCAGACGAAAGTTGCTGCGGTTGCGGTTGAGAAAACGCCGGTTTTCAAGACGTGGCAGCATCCAGCGGCGCCGTTTTGTTACGAGCCATCATCGACGTTTGTTCCACCGTTCGTACCTGTTTAGTTTTAGATCCAAAGGTTCCAAAAAGGTACAGTTTCTTTTTGTATTTGGTCTTGTGTAAGATAAATATTTGTTTTGTACAAACGCGCGTTTTACTATTTTGTGGTTGGAACAACGCGATTTTAGTAATGGATAAATAAATTAAATGTTACGAAAAAAAGATAAATAAATTAAAAGAATATTAAATAACATGTGTCTGTTTATCGGTATGGTGCAATTGCAAAACGCATAGATAAGTCGGTCGTCAAACGCATAGAAAGTCTAATCCGTTGTTTTCTTCTTTACAATACTGTTTAATTTAATTATTTTGTATGTCTAAAGCGTATATGAATTAAGACTATTACGTCGTTGAAATATGCGAATACAACTAATGTGGACACAATAATTTAGGTTACTATTTATAAAATTATTTGATTGGTTAATGGTTTGGTAAAATAAACGATTTGATCGATTTACTGACTTGTGTTGTGTATGTGTAATGTTTTGAAAATCTGTCACACACAAGCGGGCTTGGTGGGCTGGGCTACTTTCTAAAACCTTCATTCATGGAAAGCTTTTGCCAGTATTTCTGATAAATTAGCTGGAATAAAAAAAAAAAAATTCAGTAAAAGAACTAGATCAGTTAATATTCTTGTTGACAAAAAAGTCCTTTAAGGAAAAAACTTATCACCCAAATTCAATTGGAATGTGAGCAGTTATATATTTTCACACCGTTAGAGCATCATTTGAATTAGGTCTGGATGTTTGGGTATCTGTTGGCGTTTAGGTTAGATTTTTTGAGTTTTTGGATTTTCGGGTTTACGTTCCTAGATTTCATACTAAAAATTTATTAGTACGGATCACGTTTGGATAATAACACTTCGGGTTCGGTTCAAAATTGTATTGCGTCCTAAAACCCATAAAGTAACCATATATCATACGGATTCGGGTTATATCGGTTCGGTTCAGATATAACCAAAATAAAAACAAAACATAAAAAACATCTAAATTAAATAAAAATTAATTTATCACACATGAAATTGATAAAATAACAATGAAATATTAAATCAAGCATAAAAACAAACATCACTTGTAAACAATATGATTACCTTATATTATAGAGAGTAGACTAATTATTTCAATAAGTATATATATTTTTTTTTTTTTTTTTTTGTTTAACCTGGGGGTATCCCGGACCTATGGGAGGGCCCGGACTAATCCCCAAGGGGAGGTGCAGCCCACGGATAGACCCTCTCTCCGGGTATGCAAATGGGCCCTAAAGCATAGGCCCATATCTGTGTAAGGTGACCAAGATAATTGTGACTTAGTTTCGCGCAGCAGGTGGGTCGAACCTTAAACATGTTGGTGTCCCAGGCCCGCCTCCTTACCACTCGACCACAACCACCTGGTCAAGTAAATTATAAAGTACTTATTTATAACTAACTAGATTTTGACATGCCCTTTCTAAGGACATGTATATTTTTATTGATAAATTTAAATATATCTGTGTTAGTTCAGTATTATGTTTAGATTGAGCGTTTAGTTTTCAGTTTGATTCTAATTTAGTTTTCGTATTTGTTTTTAGTTTTGGTTGAATATTGATTTTTTGGTATTTTGGTTCAAGAAATATCAAAGTTTTTTGGTCAAAGGGTATCAAAATCTAGAACCCAATTGCTCAATCATAAGATCCGATAAACCTTTTTTCACAGACAAAAATACATAGACGTTATGCTTCGATGGAGGTTTGTAGATTGTAATTGGGTTTCTGGTATAACAACGTAAATCAATAATTGAATAGTCCCTGTAAGAAGAAAGATAACTGCTCTTATGTTATAGAAAAATAGAACGTGGTTAGAATTGAATAATAATTAAATACAGTTATTAAAAAATCAAACTTTTTAAAAAATTGGTCAAGTGGCAATTTAAGTAATATTCCAAGGTAGAACAAGGGCAATTGTTAGCAATGATTCTAAATTAATAATATTGATATTTTGAATTTTGTACATAATGTATATATTTTAAAATTATATATGAAATGTATATATTTTATAATTATATATGACTTAATTTATTTATTTTTATTAGGTTAATTAAATTGATTCATTAATTTGACATGTTTTGCATTAGTTTTAATTTTATTTTAAAACTTATTAAATTGATTTGAATTATTTATCTTGTTAAAAAATTTCATATTAGTCAAATTTTGTTAAAATTTTACAATAGAAATGATTTAATATGTTTGTTCAATATGTATTTTTTACCCTGATTAATACTATTATAATTTTATGTAGATAATTTATTTCTTTTGTTTAGAAGCAATGGGATTAGAACTATTGATAAAAACAAATTTATGATTGCTAAAATTACCTAATATTATTCTGTATGTGTTGTGTATAAACAATATAATGGTATGAAGAAAACTATTCCAAGTCATTCCCAACTGACTTTATGAATTTATTGTTAGATGAATACGTGGTGTATCAATTACTTGTCGCATACAACATGAAAATGGTGAATAATTAGCATTAGTTGTTATTTACATATGTGCCTATATATTTGTCATTAAATTTTACATACGACTAATTTTGTAACCGTTTAGTATTATTAGTTTACATGAGAGAAGTGGATTCCTAGAATTTAGGGATTATAAAGAAAGTTAAAATGTATTTAAATTCGTAATAGGTACTCCCTCCGTTTCAGATTAAGTGTCGTTGTAGAGTAAAATTTTCGTTTCAAAATAAGTGTCGTTTTATAGTTTCAATGCAAAATTTATTAATTTTTTATTTTAATCTATTTTTCTATTGGTTGAAATGTGGTTAGGTGTATTGGTAGTTGTGTTTTTATTTTGGAAATATGCAAAATTAAATATTTTCTTAATCTGTGTGTCTAAGTCTAAAACGACAACTAAAATGAAACGGAGGGAGTATAAAAATAGGAAAAATAACGACAGTTGGTATATTCAGAGGAAGTCCAGTGGCAGAAAAAGTAATATGCCAAGTAGTTGTAGGGGCAAAAGACATGAGTGATCCTAAATTAATAATATTGGTAATGTACCTAAAGCATTTATTAAAGTTTTACTATTTATTATTATATATCATATTACCACAAATACTGAATTTAATAATTAAAATACTTATATATATTTCAAAATATTTATATTGATTATTAATTTTAGATTTTTCGGATCACCCGTTCGGGTTCGGTTAATAACACTTCGGGTTTGGATATTTTTTGTACCATCCTACAAGATCCGTTCAAATATTTTTATATTTCAGATCAGATAATAGGTTGGGTTTTTCAGTTCGGATTCGGTTTGGATTTCTGATTCCAGATTTTATGCCCGGCCTAATTTGCATCATGTTTAATCGTTTCATGCTATGGCATATCATTATGTAAAACGAAGAAGAAAAAGCAAATACACAACAAAATAGCTGGGCCAAAATCAAGATGCTAGCCTAAAACAATCAAATAAGGTCAAAGGCCGAACCACTCATAATAAGTCAAAACCCAAGACCAACAAGCAATTGCTTGAAGCCTTTCAATCTTCTAAATCCTTCTCTAAAGTCTATTCTTCACCAAAAACAAACCCTCATGGAAATCTCTTTACAGTCTCATCCTTCACAGGTTCTTTATCTTGCTTGTTGTTTGCTTTGCTTCTGTTTCTATCTAGTTCTTCTTCTCCATTTCTTACTATATAAACTTATAGCTGAATAAAAATACAGTAAAATCGATTAGAAAAATACCAATTCAGTTACAACAAAAATAAAAAATTCTACACTATGTGCTTCGGTTTCGATCTCAAATGCTCTCCCTTGCATACTCTTTATACCACTCTAACTTAATAATAAAAAGTGAGACGACAATGAAGCTTAAAGTGGTATCAATCGTGTTGATAGTAATGAACATTTTCAAGTGAGGAACAAGAATATCTTGAAACTCTCATTACTCTGGCTTCTAGTTTGCTTGCTGTTCTTTATCCCGGACACCACTAAATATCAACTGACCAAAGAGGCTTTTCTGCTAAGACCATCTCCAATAGTTTATTCTATTTTTTACACTAAAATAGAATTAGAGTTTGCTCCAATAGTATTCTATTTTAAAGTGAAAAATAGAGTGATGAACAAAAAAGACGATAACTTACTCTATATTTGGAGTAAACCTATTTTCACCCTATTATAGAGTGAGAAATAAAGTACCATTGAAGCACTTTTACTTTAAATTCTATTTTAGAGTGAAAAATAGAATGAGGTTAGAGATGTTCTAAGGAATTTAAGCCAAAAAATGTTGATGCTAAAAACACAAGCAAGTGAAACTTTTCTTCTCTCATTTTCAACAAAGAAATCGATCAGAAAAAAATGCATGCCTACTTATATATTTTCACACCGTTAAGTAAGCAATCTTCGAACTCTTAGTTTAGTGATTTCCATTTGGGACGCCCTATGAATTCATATTTCTAAAATAACAAAACAATCACACAGATATTAAGTCGAATTGATTCTTAGGTGATTAGTAGTTGGTACAAGAATATTAGTTTTGATAAAGTGGCACTCGTAATGCATGTGACAAATGTCCAAATGGAAAACACCAAAATCTAAACCTAAAATTGACTTAAAATAATTACGCTAAGAGAAGTGGGGCGAAAGTTGTTGGCTCACCACGCCCTGCAATCAATCTTATCTATTTGTATTCTACAACATCGCAAAGAAATGAAATCGTTTTATTAAGATTATCCTATAGATTATTACTATGTGCCTGTGAATTGTGCGATCGTCTGAAATTTCTATTGCAACAATTTAATTTACTAGGTCATGTCAGGTCATCATTATCCATAGTCTCTTAACCAGGGTTCTTAGCTTCGGATAAGAGACAGTTCTTAGCTTTTCTTAGTTTTTAAATAAGAACAGTCCCTTAAATAAGAGATATAAGAACCGTCCCTTAGCTGAAAAATGTAAAAAAAAAAAAAAAAAAAATCAAATTATGAGTTATGAATTCCGGTTAAGAAACCGGGGATAATGATGCTCTCGGGTACAATGGAACCACATAGTCTTGTCCAAAGTTTATATAGAGACAATTGAATAAGTACTGGACTATAGTTGAGCTAATTTGTTTTTTTACAAACAGCCATTTTGTGAGATATTAGAGAGAAACTTAAAAACAAACAAACAACAATACAACAACAATAAAATATGACGTATCAATGCATGGCGGCATGGTTAGCAACTTGTTAAAAAAAATCAGTTTCTTCAAAATGATTCTCAATTAGTATTTAAAAAGTAGACATTATTAGTCATTGAAGATTTACACATAAAAAGACAAACAGTTGATAGTCAAAAACATCATCGGTCTATGTCATGGAGTTATCAGATTGTGGTCTATGTTTGTTGAGACTGTCATTTTCTTACTAATGGTGCGAGTTGTCAGGTATCGTGGGAGGAACGCGAGGTTGAAGTCTAGGTTCAAAAAGGTTTGCTCACGGAAAGTTCATGTGAAAGAACGAAAAAACTAGTAGTAGAACAAAGGAGTAACTTATATAATAAATATGTATGTGTAGTGTATGCTTGGGCATTTCGGATATCGGTTCGGTTTGGTTTGGGTATTTCAGGTTTTGGATAGTTCGGATAGAGGGTTAGAAGACCCATTTACTACTTAACTATTTTCGGTTCAGTTTCAGTTCGGGTAGTTTCGAGTTCGGTTTGGTTCGGATAATACAGTTAGGAACCGAAAATACCCGAAAAAATTTGGTTTTCATTTGGTTCTGGTTCCGGTTTGGTTATTTCAGGTAGTTCGGGTAATTCATGTTAAATATCAGTTTTTTTGGATAAAATATCAAATAATTAAATAATTTAGATAAAAGTTGGGTATTTTTGGTTACTTTGGATAATTTAGGATAAAAATATCCGAATACTTTTAAATAGTTTGGATACTTTACAATAATTTATTTTTTAAAAATAGTTTAGATATTTTAATAGATTTTTAAATTATAAATATATATATTTAGTTATATTATATGTATATATAATTAATATTTTTATATGTTCGGGTACCCGTTTGGTTTTCGGTTTGGTTCCAGTTCGGTTCAGTTATTTCGATTATAAAATTTAGGAACTATTCGAGTATTTAAGGATTTTAGTCTTGTTCCAGTTTTGGGTATTTCGGTTCGGTTCTGGTTCGGTTTTTTCAGATCTGTTTTTTGGCCAGGCCTAGTGTAGTGTGTGTAATTTTCTTCCCTGCTGGTTAATTATAATTTTAAGAAACACTGTGAAATTGTTGCGATCGAAATGTCATCCCAAATTATTGATCAATCCAATATTTCATGGAGAAATATTTGATAATCCCACTGAGCTGGAAACCAATCTTTAATTTTCTTTCTCTTGTCTCTGTGTGCTTTGTCTCGTCTTAACATGAAGAATTTTAAGTCACCAACTCCTACTCCACTCAACCAATCATCCTCCAAAAAACGTTTTTTTTTTCTTGTTAATTTAATCGAAAACATTTCAAACACGATGAACAGAATTTTCAAGTCCAAGAGAACTAACACCGTGTTGAATAATGTCACTTTGATTTGATCTTAGATTTTCTTTCGCAAATTAGGTCAACTAATAAAATGGTGTTGAAAAGACAGAGAAAGAGCTGCGATTTTCTTAATTTTGTGAGTGTCAAATTAGGTAACCTTTAGCCGACGAAAACTCCAAAGAGAATGGAGACAACAAGAAGAAAATCATCGGTCAAACGTACTAGCTCTTTTGTAAAACTTTACAAGTGCTTTCTTGTTTCCAATGTCATGGTCTCAAGCTGTAATGATGTCACGCACACACAACAACTATGCTAATGTTCTAAATTTTTCATTCAATTGAAAAAAACAATTTGAATGAATGTTGGAGTAAACTATTTTTATCAAGATCTCATTATTTATGTTTTTAATTTTCATCATTTATTTTTGATTGAAGAAGAAGAATGTTCAATGCAGTCATTCCACTAAAGAAAGGCCCATTCATATTTATGTTATTAAAGAAGACGTATGAGACAGGGCATAATTCAATTTATGTTAGCTCGCTTAAAAAACAAATATAACTTGAGAAAAAAAAATTTAGTAGATACTAATTTTTTAATTACTACATATATTTAATTAGGCCTAGAAAAAAACGGAACTGAAAAACCAAACCGGAATGAACCGAAATACCATAATAAGAAGAGTGAATCAGACGAAAACTTTCAAATACCCAAATAGTTCATATATTTATATATCTGAAATAACTGAATCGAACGAAACAGAACCAAGAACTAAACGGTTACCCGAATATGTAAAATATTAGTTATATACATATAATATAATTAAATATATATTTAAACTTAAAAATCTAATAAAACTATTTGAAAATATTTGAAAAACTTAATTTATTATAAAAATATCTGAAGGTATTCAAAAATATCCAAAAGTATCATGATATATTTATTCAAAATATCTAAAATAACCCTAAATATTCTAAATTTTTATTTGAATCATCATAATTATTTGATATTTTATCTAAAATATCTGACATTTAATATGAATAATCCAAACTATCAGAAAAAAACACACCGGAATAAAATGAGAACCAATTTTTTTTTGAATATTTTTTGGTTCTTAGATTTATTATCCGAACCGAACCGACCCAGAAACTACATGAACTAAACTCGAACAAAAATAGTCAAGTAATAAATGAATCATTTAACCTCTTACTCGAACCGAAATGTGGAGGCCTGTATTGGGGGGAGGGTTATTCAATGAGTGATTTTAAATCAATTATTAATATTTTGTAATCTATCAAATTTTAAAATTTTAAGATAGTTTAAATTGAAGAATTCTAAAATCTCTAGAGTATGCCTTGGATTTTAAGTTCACTCATTTATTTATGAAACTCCATAAGGAATGATTTGAAATTAATTGAAAATATAAAGAGATTCTTATCCAAGACTTGTATCATTTGATGATGCCATGAATTTTAAGATTTTTGAAAGTTGAATAACACTAAATTTTAAAAACTTAATTTAAATCATTCATTGAATAACATTATATTTTAAAATTGAATTTAAAATTATCATTCAAATAATAATATATTATTTTTAAATTTAAACTCTATTAAAATACATAATTACTGTAGAACGAATGAAGGACTGATATCATTGGAAAAAGGGGTGAATATCCTTTTTGGGTCCTATCTTAATAATCGCTAATCAGTACTTAACATTTTTGTTTTGCTAATCAAGTATGTTGACTTCTTTTTGTGTACAGTGACTATAGAAAGTATATCGGTCGGTTTAAGGAAAATAAAATGATTGATGGTCAAAACAGAGTCAATTACAATACTATTTAGAAACTATTACAAGAGATCATAAACAAAATCGTAGGTTGAAAAAAAGATGTGAAAATCTGATATTTGAATAAGTTGGAATTTCAGTAATTATAATACCAAAACAAGAAAAACATTAGTGGAACAAGTACGACCTGCATCACTCCAATTCAAAATAATAATAATTAACAACTCTCTCTCTCTCATCTCATCTCTCTCTTCTACTCCCATTTTTCCAGATTCAAAATCTCTTAACTTTCTCTCTCTACAAGAAGCTTGCGAGCTGGGACCAAAATCTTAAGTTTCTCTCATTGAAGTCTCCTTCTCCTTCTTCTTCTTCTTCCTCTGCTTCACCACTTTATCACTTTACCCTCTCCAATACGCGCAAAAAGCTCATCATAACACATCAATGGTTGTGTCTTCCTTTTTAAGTACCGCCCATAATCCCCAATGATTATCCCCTTTTCATGCGCGAATCCCCACTTCCAAAGCCAAACGTCTTGTGTCGTCAAACATTCCTCTTCTTGAAAACCCTTTTAATCTTTATCCCCTGAGAGAGAGAGAAAAACTCAAACTTTATTCAAATCTCTGTTCAAAGTTTCGATCTTTACTCGAATCTCTCGCCATGGTTGCAGAAGCTTGGCTTGTGAAGATGAGAAACCAAGTAAGTATCAATCTCAAACACGCCCTTCTCCTTGAATCTTCTTCCTCAAAGAAACCCTCTTTCCCTAAGCAAACAATCGGAATCTTATCCTTCGAAGTAGCTAACGTCATGTCCAAAACAGTCCACCTCCACCGTTCCCTCTCCGACACTGAGCTCTCCAAGCTCAAATCCGAGGTTTTCCTCTCTCAAGGAGTCATAAAGTTGGTATCTTCCGACGAGAATCACCTCCTAGACCTCGCCGTCTCCGAGAAGCTCGACGATTTGAGCCGTGTAGCTAGCGTGGTCTCTAGGTTAGGGAAGAAGTGTAACGAACCCGCTTTACAAGGGTTCGAGCATGTCTACGAGGATATAGTGAACGGTGTAATAGATTTTAGGAAGCTAGGGTTCTTGGTTAAGGATATGGAGAGTATGGTTAAGAAGATGGAGAGGTTCGTTAACGCTACTTGTAATCTTTATTGTGAGATGGAAGTGATGAGTGAGCTTGAACAGGCTGTGATGAAGCTTCAGAGAAGTGGACAGCATCAAGGGAGTGTTAAGGCTTTTGAACAGAAGCTTATGTGGCAGAGACAGGACGTGAAGAGTCTTAGAGATGCTTCACTCTGGAACCAGACTTATGATAAGGTTGTTGAGATGTTGGCTAGAACGGTTTGCACAATCTATGGCAGGATTGAGACAGTGTTTGGTGGGTTGGCTTTGAGAGGTAAAAAGGATTCAGCTTTGAAGAGAGAAGCAGAGGAGTTTACGCGTGAAGCCGATTTTAGTTTTCCTTGTGGGACTAATCCAGGGAGGATGTTCATGGAGTGTCTCCCTATGAACAGCTCAGTTTCTAGGAGTTATGATGATGATGCTCGTATCACGTTTCCTAGAGCAATGAGGAGTAGTAAGTTTGGTTCCAAGAGCAGGTTAACTCAACACGCTTCAGCTTCTACCATTGGAGGATCTGCGTTATCATTACACTATGCAAATGTTGTGATTGTGGTAGAGAAGCTTCTCAAGTACCCTCATCTAATAGGAGAAGAAGCTAGAGACGATCTTTACCAAATGCTACCAACGAGTTTGAAAACATCACTGAAGGCTAATCTCAGATCATACTTGAAGAACATTTCGATCTACGACGCTCCTCTAGCTCATGATTGGAAAGAGACTATAGATGGTATACTCTCTTGGCTTGCTCCATTAGCTCACAACATGATCAGATGGCAGAGTGAACGCAACTTCGAGCAGCATAATCAGATTGTGAAGAGGACTAATGTGCTTTTGCTTCAGACATTATACTTTGCTGATAGGGAGAAGACGGAAGCTGCGATTTGTAAGCTTCTTGTCGGGTTAAACTACATTTGTCATTACGAACAGCAGCAGAACGCGTTGTTGGATTGTGCGAGTAGCTTTGATTATGAAGATTGTTTTGAGTGGCAGAGTCAATGCCAAGCAGCTTACTTGGACTAACATTTGGTTTTGTTTTGAAGTGTTGTTTTATAGATACATTTGTTTATGATTCAACACACATTGTGAATATCTAAAACCTCTAGTCATGTTTGCATACTTTAAAAAAGAGTGTGGAATTGAGATTTCAGTTGTGACTTTGCTCCAATGTTTGATACGGTTAGATTCATTGTTAGGCAATGATAAAATGAAAATGATATTCTTTGCAGATGGGTAAATAGAGCCAACCACCAAGAGAGTGGTTTGGTGAAGAAGGGCATTTAATCAGAGGGAGAGTGGTTAGAGAGTGTGCATTGATTGATGTCTTATTGAATCAATACTGGTAAGTGTTAAAAGCTATGAGTGACTAGCATATAACCCACAGCCTCTGGTTTTCTTTCCTATCATCTCACTTAAGTTTGACAAGGCAAACGCTTTTATACTCCACCGTATACAATTTTGCTCTCGAATACCTTCGTTTGACTGCACACTAAGGATCAGGGGACCTTGACTGAGTCTGAGACAATGCAGGTTGATCCCTCCCTCATACTTAAGCTAATATCCTTGTCCTGAAAACATAATCAATTACACCTTAGTCAAGCAACCATTTAAAAAATGCATGCCTAAAACTGGTCAACATAAATGCCTAAAATGAATAAGAAAGCTACAACTTTAACAGGCGGGTTTGTCTGTTTAATCATGGATTATGATAGACTTTAGCTGTTTAGAACTCTCAGATCTCTGTAAACTCTCTTTGTATATATGTAAATGTGAAAAGTTTTGAAGAGCAATTATAGTTAAGCTCTCATGACGAACTCAGATAAACGCCAGTTTCATAGCGGTTGGGAAGTTATGACTCATACGTCAATAACGAACAACATCAAAGCATACCCTAAAAATTACAGCTTCTTCTTTTATTTATATTATTTTGAATTACTAAACACTATAAACCTTCCTCCTCCAACGATAACTCTCCCAACTCTTATGCTTCTATCACAACATCCTTCAATTTCAACTGCTTCTTCTTCTGAAATTATGCCTAGTGATACTTATCAATACTCCTTCCATCAAAACTGAGTTTGCTCTCAAGCTCGTAAAGAAGAAAACTCTCCACAAACTCCTTTGAATACATCCAAGAATCATCCGACAAAGTCTTACCCTTCCACTTGACAACCAGCTCCAATATCCCTTTATCATTATACCTCTTAGCCAACACTTCTTCCGGTTGCAACGATGACTCTGCCTCAGTGAAACAAACTGGAGGAAGTTCACTCACAACGTCATGATTATCAAGAGCCCGCTTCAACTGAGAGACATGAAAAACATCATGAACACAAGACTCCGGAAGTAACTGAAGCTTATACGCCACCTTGTCCACTCTCTCCAACACATGATATGGTTTACTTGAAGTTAAGATCTTATCGACAGAAGTCTGTGGTGAAGACTCCACATCTCTCATATGATTATCCGTTTGCGTCTTCATTAAATGTTGTGCTCTCTCCAAAAACTTCCTCAATTGGTCCAACATCACGCCACACAACTTCAAAGATTCCTCCAACTCAAAATTCTTATTGGAATCCTCTTCATATGTAACCAAACTTGGAGGTTCCCGTCCATACACTACGACAAACAGAGATGTCTTCAATGAGGTATGATAAGAGGTGTTGAACCAATAATCAGCCCAACAGAGAAACTGGAACCATGTTTGTGGCTAAGAGGTATAATGATAAAGGGGTGAAACGAAGAGATGTATTTCAGTTTCATTCCTGCGAGACGAAAGATGTCTTTTCAAAAGGAGCTTAGGAACAAACGACCACGATCCGAAACAGCACTGTGAGAAAAACCGTGTAACCGAACAAATCTCATGCCCAAACTGTATCACCACATCAACTGAATTGAACAGATGTTTCAAACCGATGAAATCAACACATGAGCATTAACCGTAGCTTCCTTCAACTTTTCAAATGACTTCTGAGTCTCATCTCCCCACACAAACTAATATGTCTTCAAAAGGCTGTCAACAGTCTCGCCAACAACCCGTAATCCTGAATGAAGCGTTTGTAATAACCAGTTAGGCCAAGGAAACCTCTCAGTTGTTTCATCGTTTTAGGAATCAGCCACTTAACCATTGCTTCCGTCTTTGTAATGTCTGTAGCCACACACTCCTTGGAAATGATATGGCCAAGATAATCAACTTGAGAAACCCCAAAAGAACACTTCTTCTTGTTGGCGAACAATGTCTGCTCCTTCAATACTCGCAACACACAACACAAGTGAACCTCATGCTCCTCCATGGTCTTGCTATAAAGCAAAATATCATCAAAGAATACTAAAACGAAGTCTCTCAAGTAATGCTTGAATATCTTATTCATTAAAGCTTGGAAATTCGCAGGCGCATTCGTGAGGCCAAAAGGCATAACAAGAAACTCGTAGTGGCCTCAACTGTCTTGAAAGCTGTCTTCTTAACATCCTCAACAACCATCCTTATCTGGTGATAAACCAACCTCAAGTCCAACTTAGAGAAGACTGCAGCACCATGTAACTCATCCAGTAACTGATCTATAACCGGAATGGAATATTTGTCAGGTACAGTCGCCTTATTCAGAGCTCTATCGTCAACCCATAATTTAAAGCTGCCATCTTTCTTCTTTACCAACATCACTGGACTCGAAAACGGACTAACACTAGGTCGAATAATGCTTGATTCCAACATCTCCTGCACCATAGACTCCATTACCACCTGCTGTGCGATAAGGATGCACCGAGATCGCTGAGACACCAGACACCAACATAATCGCATGCTCTTGACTTCTACAAGCTGGCAGGCCAGAAGTCAAAGCAAAAACTGTTAAACTATATAATCTAATCTCTCCTTAATACATTTACATAAGTTAGTTATTACACAAAGAGTTGTAACTCTTCATGTTGTGTCTTTTAGTATGAAGAGTTGTGTCTCTTATACTTGCAATGATTCGATCTCTATATAAAGGTCAATCATAAGTTGTAAACAATATCACAGAATCTCAATAATATAAAAGTAT